>VBVR01000054.1:43077-89617 GCA_011638315.1 Tetramorium parvispinum
ATTTTATTGCTTAGGTTACTGATTATTGGTTATTGGTTATTGGAAGTTGTTAGTGAAGTTAACATGAGTAATTTGAAAAATGCATTAGGCGGAATATTAGTCATTTTTACAGATTTTGCCAGTTTATTATTCCATTGGATGAAGTCCAGGACGGTAAAAACCGGAATTGGCCATGGTTTTTTCCACTTATTGGTTTTTTCCGTCCAACCCTGATTATTTAAAAACCTTTCTATATTACATATTTCTATTATAGCTATATTCTCACATATATGAATAGATGGTATCACATTTGTGTATATCGACAGCGTCTTATTTTCGGTCATTGCCATTTGTAGAAAGGTAGATACGGTCGCGAGCAAAATATATATAACGGGAATCAAAATTGACTCGATAATTTCATAATAGACGTTTTCGGAGGGTGAAAAAGAAATTTCCTCGGTTTGCGTTTGCATAGACCGCGGGTCATTAGTTCTCGTCAATGGCGAGTGTTGCCGCAACCGAATAAAAAAAAAACCGCGCACTCGACGAAAAAATTCATCGCGGCCGGAATCGCACGAGCGGAGACCGATATCGCGACTCAATCAGTTATTCCGCCGTCGATCGTCGGCGCGCGCGTTGTTACGAGCATACGTATTCGTTTACGTTCATTCTATGTACAGGCTCCTTTCACACACAAACATACACACATACATACGTGCACGGGGGGACACATCTACCCGCTATGCTGACGCTGCGTCTGTTTTATTGGCAATTTTAGAAATTGCGTCCGAGACGCGTAAATCGTTTATTTTCTTCACCGTGCATCACCGTACCATCCACAGCTAAACACAAAGTGCAAACTTGTTTCTCACTCCTCCCTCTCTCTCTTTCTCGCTGCAACTTTCCTCTTTCCCTCTCTACAGTCCGCGACTTTTTCGTCTCACCGCCTTTCCAGACGTGCGCTCGATTTTTCGATCCGGATAGAGCCGGACACGTAAGTTTCACTTTGGATCCATCTTGACTGCAACCATTATAGTGACTTATTGGTTCGCGATCCGTTCGGACATGCTGTAAGAAACAAAAAAAGGAGTCGGAAGAAGTGAAGAGAAAGGAGTAAGCTCCGCCAGCAAGCTTTCTGTATTTCTGGCGCGATATGTTCCGCCACGGTGGCGAGAACAATCGAAAGTCGAGCGAAACGGGGCCAGTACCTGCAGCACATTCGGGCGTGCTTCAGTCGCCGAATTCTCCTCCCTCTTTCTCTCTCTCTTTTACCGTCGCTAAAACTTTGTATTGTCCAGAAGAAACCCCCGAGGGCGAGCTTCCGAATCGGAATCGACATTTTCTTCCACGATGTTTGCCGGCGGACCTATTCGGTTGTCAGCTTCGATGGCTATAGCACATGTATAGAAAAAGCTCTTTTTCTGGCTTGACTCGGCAAGCACCGTTTTGAGCGCTCTATTGTTAGGAAATTAGGATGATTGTCTGGAAAATATTGACGAAAGAATATCGATGGAATTATAGAGTTATTATTTATGCAACTACAGTCAATTTTTGACGTTACGTCGCCGAAATATTGAGATGGATGCCGTATTCAACCAGTGCGAGCAATTCCTTTTCCCGAATTCGATCTTTCAAAAGAGAGCTCTTGCAATATTTTCAAGATTTTTCATTCTCGACGCTATATATTTTGTCTGATGTACCGACCATGCAAATAGTCGATACGAGAGTGAAAAAGCTTTTACTCCAATTCCGAGCGACGAAATATGGCTGCCGATAGCGCGATAGGGTCGTTTTTCGAAATCAGAGGATATGGCCGCGTATATACCGGAGCCAATGCGTGTGATTCATTTATTTACAAGCGCGCCACTGACGTTATTCGTATATCCTTTAATACCCCTTCATCTTTTATTCACGAGCTGTACCCCTGCATCGTGAAAGCCGATGTCCGAGTGCGTCTCCGGTCTGTCTATCCAAGTATACCTCTGTAGAACCAACTAGAACCAACATTTCTTCGTGTTTAACGATCGAGCTTTTAGTCGAATCTGCGAAAAGTTGTCTCTGCGAATCCTTGATGTTCGAGCAGACTTGATATCGGCTTATTTCGTATCTAATGACGCCCCTTGTTCTCCTTCTCTCTCATCTTATTATTATTGTAATCACTCGAAAGTAAGCGGAGAAGCTTTCCCCGGCCTTAGCGATTTTCTTATCAATCTTATTGACGATACTTGAAGTCATGCGAGCGACTATATCTCGGGTGTGTGGTTAATGGTGGTCATGTGCTCAAAGGTTCCGCCCGCACCAGGGCGTTGCATTACCGCCGTAGCGCATAATTATCAGTTACCGGAACAGGGCGAGTGCTAATTATAGAGTAACTTATTAGTTCGCGGAACGTCAGATGCAAAGGCGTTACAAGGCAAATATTTGGTATACTAGCTTACGTAATGCAATATCATTAGTAACGTATCCCGTATTTAATGAAATTTGAATAAATTGTATTTAAACTCATGAAATTGAGAAATTCTAATCATTTCGTAAATTTATTCTGGATATGCCACAAAGTTCCAGTTGATGTAATGTTTTTAGATCTGTCGTGTATTTTGTATTTTTGCCAGTACAATGTATATATTCGTAACATACATTAAGTGGCATTTCCTGATGAAACTAAATCGAAATTGCAGATCAAATACATTCTAGAATTCCATTCTGCTTCTCATGGAAGCATTCACATTCCCATTTTTGGCATGTTATATTTTTAAATCTCACAAGAATAAAGAAATGAAATAAATATAGTTTATAAAGAAAAGTCCATCGTGAAAATTAAGTAGAGGTTATTTATGGGGTTTAATTAAAATTACACTTAATTAACTCAACTATGCTTAAGCTGTTAATAATAACTTCTACACCGCTAGAAAAGAGAATAATTATATTCGCAACTTATAATCAACACAATGGCGCGATAACGTATAAATCACTTAATTAGCACCATCAATTGCATTGTAATGAGCTCTTAGGTTAAAAAAGGAAAAAGAACATTAGAGAAACTTGCTTTCTTCATCTTCCGGAACTGGGTAACTACGCGGTACCTGCGCGAGCAAAAAAGTAATTTGCAAAAATTAGTTAATTTCCATGAGGGTTGAACGAAAGCGAACGAAAGCTCGGCTGATACGAATCAAGAACGTCGCGACAACGGGGTACCACAGCCTGGGTGAGGCCGTCCGACCGTCTGAACGATTAAACGGACGAATCCAAGTTAAATACGAATTAATTGCGTTTTCACGATGACTGACCGTAATCGCGCCACGTGAAATTGTCGGTTAAATATTTGCCATTGTCGGCGTCGATGGAATCTCACCGCTATCTACGCTTTTCAAACACGACGCGTTACAGTATCGTCGTCTCGCTATCATCCGCTATCATCATAAATTGCCATAGACCGTAATGCGATTTTACAACCGATTCGTCTTCGTAGAAAATTCCGTGTTGATCTGGCACGTTTTCCGTTTGACAGTCAGCCGAATCGACACTGATACGCTGTCAATTTACTCTAAACGAGCCGCGTGTCACGCCGATGTTTTCCAGGCCGCCCGATGCGTTGGCTTGCTTTCAGTTCAGCAGAAATGAATTTTTCCCCGGACGACGCCGTTGATTTTTATCTTCACGCTACGATGAAACCTTGTACGGCTCGTTTAAGCTCGTGAGCTTGTCGCATGAGGAACTGATGTTAAGCTGCAAAATGTCGACACATTCTTGGATATATTAAATTACGTTTATAAATTTTCAGAGCGTAACACAAGTTGTAACGTTTTACCTTTAATTATTGTACATACATGTTGAAAAATAATTTATATGTTACTTGAACATTTGGTAATTTTTTAATCAATGTTTAATCATGTATGCTTTTTTTAAATAATATAGTTTAATTTTTTTATTGCATCTTGAAATGAACAGAAAGAATATAAAAGTTCTAAAATCATGTTTCGATAATAGCATTAAAGCTTGATGTTATAGAAATTTTTACAAGGTTCTGCAGCATTATTTGTTGCTCAGTCAATCGGTTTTAGAATTCATGAAAATGATCGCTATGACGCCAATGCGCTGAAAATTGATGCGAATTCCGAGGTAACATTCGAGAAAATGAGCATCTGCCTCGTCGACTTGTATCCGTGTCGTTCACGTGGAACTGATTGAAACTTTGTATTCAACGTAGATTCTATGTCCCGAATTTGTCGTTAACAGCTATTTCCGATCGCTATTAGCAGTCTGAGTCTTACGGTAGATACTTCGAGCGCGTTCAACTGCAAATATCGGTCACGGAAAAGCTTATATGTAATAACATAAAACCTTATTGAAAATTCTTTCTTACGTTTTTGTGTGTATGTGAAAGCTTTTAAAACGAGAGATTCTATTGTTAGACTGCAAGTGTCTCTGTGATGTTTAAAAATAATAATTGTACATCTCTCAACGCGTTGACGCGGATTACCGCTCGCGCATTTTGTAAAGATGTAATCAAAGGTGATTAACATTTTTATCGCAATCCACTACACTTTGTAGGTATTTAATGTCTCGAGACGGTCGTATCTGCCTCCGTGAAATTTTCATGCGGTCTCTTTCCGCGAAGAACCCTAACCGAGCTATTCTTACCGCGACTAATATCGTGACACGTGGAATCACGCGACCCATGCATTCTGAATCAGCATTGCTGCCGCAGTCTATAGTCGTCGGAATTAATCCAGAGTAACCCGGAGTAAGGGGTAAACTGTAAGAGGGTCACGAAACATAAAACCACGTCGGGCACGATATAGCATCGAGGGGGACCACTGGTAGCGCCACTTTTAAGTTATTACCCCGAAGAGGGGTTCGATGATCCAGCGGCCGACTGGCTGACGTCAGACTCAGACGACGTGAACCCTCGTAATTCATTCCGCAATTAAAATGCGTAATCTCGCTTGACCGCGCCCACATTCGCGCGCGCGCATTTACGAAGTAAGTTGTTTTGGAGTTTCTGAGGAGTTTCGAAAACGAGATTCGCACGAGAGCCACGATACAATTTTCACGTTGAACGAACGGCAGATTACTCGCGGTCTAATTACTTGTCACTGGAAATGGGGTTGGACTGCGAATACCATTCGCGAAGTTGAATCACTTCGATGTCGCGATCTATTCGTTCGACGATATAAGCCAAACGAGTTCTATTATATAGTCTTTGTGGAGGTATATATCACGAACGGACGTGTACATTCCGCGGAAGAATTTGTACTTGGCTGAGTGTTAAATAAATCAAGTTCATACGATTCCAAGACTCATCCATCTATCCTTCAATATTCAAATATCTCACATCCCGAAACATCAAAATATTATATTGAAAAATTATTTTGATATAATTTTTTAATCCGAGAAATAATTTTGGTAAAGATATATCTATCATTTTTTGATATTACGTTAAATTGGAGCGTTATGTCGATTTTCCAAATAATACATTTCATTGTGTTTTATAAATTTCATTCGGAAATTTATTCGAGTCTTGTTAAAATAAATTATGAAAAAAATATCAACATGACAATAGTATATTCAGATGGCATAAAACCATGAGGTGTGAAATATGCATTCTAAGCTAGCCTACTGCGGTACAATTATACTTGTATACATCGATAGACGTCTCGGTACCTTCGCAAAGTCGTGAGGGATCGATTTCAACTTTTTGGCGGAAACATGCAAATACCAATGCTTGCTCAATTCGTTTGCCTTTTGCTATTTTCCTCACGTTCGATCATTTACAATATATGACGTTCTGGAATTGTTGGAATAAAATGAAGGTTTCTCTCTTTCGGACAGGCAAATAAAGTTCATTTTTTATAACTTTTTTTCCCCGTATCGAATCACATGCGGTTACCACCTGTTTTTCATCGATATGATTTTGTAAAAAGCTACACCATGACCCCGATGGTCTTTTATTTTACAGCTTTCCGCTCTTTCGGTCGTAGCACTATCGCTCGGTATGTCATGGCTTTGAATCATAATATTCCTATCATAAAGAGCCCCTCGACTACAATATCCGTCGAAATATCTCCATTATATTTCACATTTTTCGAGATGTAACGTTACACACGTAAGGTATCTCAGATATCCCTCTGAGGCACTTTGCGGAAGCCGATTTGCTTTTATCATTCCCAATGTAACGGCTTTGCTCCACTGCACCGAGTCGCTATTACAATTCGCCTCGAGGCGTACAGTCATTTGAATGGCATCTAAGGCATTAATTTTTTAAACAGCCGTTCCAAGGCTCCGTGCGCAGATTACTACCGTTCGTGTTTATCAGTATCGTAGAAAAAAGTACGTGTGCAGCAACTGTGCCAGAAGTCGGACTCGTTGCTATGTCGCGCGTTCTTGCTGCAATGCTACCGCAAGCTCATATTCTCTCTCTTTCTCTCTCTCTCTCTCTCGTTCACTCACTCACACATACATACAGATACAAATGCAAATACCATAGTTTACTCTATCTATTTACCTTGTATTCCGTTTCATCTCGCATAAAACCTTGGGGTAACTTCTCGTATATCACGCCGATTCCAAAACCGCTTTTACATTTTCGGCAGATAATATAAAGTTTGTGAATAACTGCCCGAAGTGATTAAAATAGATACCTGCGTGAAACGCAATGAAAATTTGTTCATCCAGTAACAAAAGAACGTCGAAGAAACAATTAGAGGAATTATTTTTATATTTAAAATATATTAAGGGAGAGCATTGTGCTTTAACCTGTATTTTTCATCATTAGCATTCAGTTATACCAGTTGCAAATATTAATATCAATTTTCTCGAGTAGCGTATTACATTCTAGGACGTCAGTTACGGCCTATTACTCTGTGTCAATAACCAATATTGGTAATGGTAAGAACGTATTAACAGTAATGATGATAACACAGTGCTGTCTTTGCAAAAAGTCGAAGCGGATTCCGTCGGATCATTCTTCCTGCAGGATACGCTCTTTGAAAGCGAATAAAAGGGATTACGCGGTGGATAAACTTGGCGACGATCGATCCGCGCGCACCACTCAGGCAATGAATCCGTTCTGGCGAACGGACGAGTCGGGGCGGTTCCTCTCCTCCTGTCTGCGTCCACATCCGCATGCGGACGGGGATGCTTTTCAGAAATACGAGTCGTCCCTGCCTGCGGTCGCTCCGAAAATAACTCGAATCGCGCTCTCGGCGAGAGACGAGAGAACGCTGACAAAAAACGCTTTCTCTGCTTCACTTATATATAGACATTTTTTTTCCACGAGTGCGCTCGTCGCGCTGACTTATTCCGCGTACTTTTCGGAATTAACGCGATGCACACGCAGTTTCATTAACCCTCTCCTCGTCCCCGACCAGAAACTCTTCCCTCCTCCCTTTTTCTTTTTCATTTTTATTTTGTTTTGCCCTCTGTCCGCTACGTTTCTTGCAGCCGCGGTTTTCCCGGTGTGAAAAACTGCTCAAAGAATGCTGCCGGCAACGATGCGTAAATTAGTATTTAATTAACTCCATTTTAAGCGAATTGTTATTGCGCGAAACGGCAAACATGTATTTTCGTTGCAATCGCGCGTACGTTTCCGAACGTAACAGAATCTGGCGAGTTTATACCGCCGGCTCGACTTTATTTGAAATCAAATGACGTTATTGATCGTCGGAGCCGGGGGTAGCAAGTCAAGAAAAATATTTACTACATGGATACTTCTAAAATCTAGAGAAAACGCGTGGCTGCACATCTCAAAACGAAGCTACTACTACGGTAAAGTCGTTTTATGCGATGTTTGGTTTATGTATGCTGTTTATCCGGGAAAATGACGTATAAATCGAATCGCTAAAATCTCGTTAAAACAAATACCTCCACTTTTATTTGTACGTTACCATCTCGAATTTCATCGTACTTTTACGAAAAATTAATTCGCGTAAAGTGGATTACTAGTTACATCAGTTATTTATGCAGACCGAATGCAGGTGATGGGTTTCATCCGGGCCAATGGTTTTTTGCCTCCTACTTCCTCCCTTTCAGCTGTCGATATAACGCACGCGATATTCCGCTACGTTGCTCGCACTCCGCGGAGAACAGTAGTGTACGCGCGTGTCGTTGCAGTTCGATTAATAATCAAATTGCAGGATGCGCTAATTATGGACTTGGTGCGCGACGTCGTCGGCATATTACGCAACTGATCAATTATAGATGCGTTGAAAAATTGACGTTACGTCTGCTTAGTTCGGCTTCGAGCAGCCGCCATTAATTGCGTCACGCGCCGAAAAGATTGGATCGCGCTTCATTAAAATTCGTTATTGCCTCTAGTTTTTACGCGGTATTACGACGAAGCACGTTTGCATTCTTACACGGAGAAGATTCAAGAAAACGCGATACACTTTTTCACATAAAATATGGCGAGACATTGCTGTACGATCGGCTGCGATGCATTATGCGACGTTAAATTTCCGCGTAAGGAGAAATTTTATAGTACTTTTAAAAAGTTTTATGCGCAGTTGTATCGAGAACTAAGTTAACAAAGTAGAAAGTGCGACGGAAAGAGAGGTAAAGAAGAAAGTAAATACATTTCTTAAAGTTGGGACTTTAGAAGAAAAACGCTGTCTTCTTTGGCCGGCTATTAAATTTTAATATCGTTAATTTTAACGTCCTCAGTAAACGTGCTCCGTAATTACCCGCTAATTGGTAAAAAGTACTCGCGGTATTCTGTAAATTCGATCGTGTGGACAACGAGTGGAGCCCGCTATGAATTGAAACCGATAATTAGCGCGTATCGCGTTCCCTTTGTCGTCCGATGCAGGCCTATTAGAGATTCATCGGTAAGTAAAAATAACTTCTCATTAAACGCGAACACGGGAACTGTTTGCGTAATGGAACTGTATTTATCATTGCCTAATATTATTATTTTCGAAATACAAAATTATCGTACCGCAATTATGAGAAATTCTAACATCGTCGTTGAAGCATTAGGTAGAATAAACGGCTAATCGAATATTTGCGCTTCCGCAACTGGAAATATGGTGAACGCATTTTTACGAGATAACGCCAAGTCTGTCAATTGCAGCCGAGTGAAATGGCGCGTTTCATACCGTCATAATCGAATATTACGAATATAATTGGCTCCAGATCCATTTGAAGTCCCTCGGTATTCCGATGTAACGCCCGGGTACTTACAACGCGCGTTCTAACGTAATTGGAATAGATGGTCCGTCCGCGCGCGAATGGGATCTCACAACCGCATCCACGATAACTCGAGAAGTTACGTCGTCGTCGTCGTCGCCGTCGCTCACAAGAGTCCGCAATTGGAATTCAGCAATTTGCCGGAAAATTTCGCCAAGGAAATTAGCGACGCGATTCGGCGTTGCCTCGCGACACGCCCGGCAACTTTTCGCCCCCTATGAAAATGAATAAATTTCTGCGGCGCTTTTCAGCAATCGTACATGCGAGCACGCTGCCCTTTCTGACGTGCCACATCATTTCTACAGAATTTTCCAGCGTGTAGGAGAGACTCGACCGATAAATTATCCCGAGTGTCCCTTCTCCCGCCCACGCGGCTGTTCTTACTTTTCGTATTAGGACGAATTAAAAAGTCGAGATTGCCTTCTCGCGCGCAAATGCACGAGAAAGGGGATTGAGGGGGGGGGGCGGTGTAATGGGAAGGACGAAAGTCGAACTAGACGCGATTTTTACGCCCGACGTTTCCCAAACTCGAGAAGTTACGGAATTGGGTCACACAAGTTGAAGAGCACGAGGGCCTTCGCACGTGAGGGGACTCGACGCGCTCTTTCATTCCGACTCTTACTCTTTCTGTGCCTCCGTTTCCTGGCGCAGCTGCGACGTACGCCATGCAGCTGCAACTGCATCCGACATATTTTCGCGTTTCTCATCTTGCCAACTTCTCGCACGACTCTTCTTTCCTTCAACATTCTCTCTTCTTCTCGAGTCTCCCTGTTTTTCTCATCTTTGTACGATTCAACGAAGCAATCCCACGTGATCAGAAGTGAATACGTTTTGTTACATGAGACTTGAGTCTTGGAGAACGATCGTAAACTGGGAAATGCAATCGACTTCGTACCGATGGCTCGATTTCGTTATTCAAGACGATCGTAGGGCGCGACTTGCTCCCACCGTGCACGAAACGCGACCAATACTATCTACGAAATTATTTTTCTTTAACGGAAAATGTCACGATGCGGAATATCGCGTATAGGCAAAGGGAGAGAGGGAGGACGGCAGTTTCTCTCGTTACGCGATATCGAGCATTACAGTTTATGTTACCTTTCGGAATGCAATTTAATGAAAAGTCTATCCTGAATATATGTATATTCTCGGACGCGATAGCGAGATAGCATCGTGGAGAACATGATTGCGACACGGCACGGGCGCATCGACTGTAGTTAAATTTATGATCGGCCCATCTCCAGCTTTAAATCGTAAGCGGAGACTTAACAATGTCGAGTTCGCTCAAATGAACGAACATGTTGCCGCGCCGTGCACGACGTAGGATATTACAGTACGTATCCGCGAGCTTCTTTGTGGCGGTGTTACGACGTCGAGCGAACTGCAAAAGCGATGATACGCCCATGAATGGAAGTAAGTAATGTATGACAGAACATTTGTCCTCGTAACACAATGTGTCCTTTGTTCCAAAGGCTTTTGCCCTGGCAATGTTGTTCAGAAAGTGCCTGCCAATATTCTATACAAAATGTCTGCGATATTCTCAAATTTAGACAGCCTTTGGCTTCAACTCACAATCATTGAATAACACGCGACTGTATCGTAACAGAGTAACTTACAACATCGTCTACGATAGATTTTTATGGACCACGTCAATTATCTCTTTTCATGTTATTTTTTTTTTAATTTGTGACACATTATTGTGGACGCCTATTTATTAGCATTAATGCAATGATGATAAATTAATTGATTTGATTTAAAAGTCTAAAAATATTAATAAGAGTATTTATATAAAATAGCAACAATTACAACGGCAGTTATATGCTGCGTTAATAATGCCTTTGTATAATAATGGGTTTACAAAAATGTTTCTCTTATAAATTATAATTATATCTTATAAGTTATAGTATTCTTGAAAATAATCCAATAGTACATTTAGCGGAACAAATAACTATATTAATTAATCCCCAGTGTTAATTACTACGTTAGTCTCTTCAATTAGATTAATGTATAACCAAATGTTTGCATTTACAATTAAATTTATAATTACACAATTAGCAATTATATACATTAAATATTCCTTTATAGTTTCTAAATTTTGTAGAATTAAATTGATATACATTTATATTTTTTATTCATCATTTGAAATTATAATAGAAAAATTGAATATTGAGACGATATACATATTACATTTTTTAATCACTATTCTGAACTGTTTTACAAATTTTAATTAAAGACCGCATATACTCTCATTCATATATCCACTTGCAATAAAGGTAATGTACTCGTTTTATTACTTTTATTACTTTTATAACTTTTATAAAAGTTACACATTACATTAATAGTCCTCGCTCTGATGTGATATCTCCAGTATGCTTGCGCGTTCTCACGCATCATTCCTATCCGCGCGCAGAAGTATTCACAGAAACTCACAGAATGAAGCAAAGCTTTGGCAATTCAAGCGTGAAACGACAACCAACTTTCCTATACTCCTTCCGTCGTTCCTGGAGCAAGCTCCCCCTCCCTCCCCCTCGCGTCCCCCGGACGTGCTGTAAACCGGACGTGCGGTTCCACCTTAATATACCGTGGCCGCGCGCTGCCGCGTATGGCCGTGTGCATGGTCGCGGCAGCTGCCGGAGGGTTAATTTTCCGTATCTATTGTGGCAAAGTTTTCGACGTATCTCGTTATCCAAGACGCAACTCAATGGTCACGGTCCTTTCTCTCCCCCTCAGACCGCAATAGTCCGCAATCAAAACGGCGGGGTATACCGTCCGACGCGACATGCGGGTAGTTCGGGTATGGACTAGCGCGCACTCGGAAAAGCGGTCGGCCTCGTATCGATCGGCGTCGTGTGGTCACGACGGATGAATTTCGTATGGTCTCGGCAAATGGTAAACAGCAAACGGCGGGGCTTAACTGCACCGCAAAGTTTCCACGTGCAGCGACCCGTACTCTGTCCATCTCACTCTCTCTCTCTGTCTCCCTCCCCCTCGGCCCCCCTTTCTCCCAAAGGCTCCGCGTCTCCCCATTGTTTCCGTCTCTTTCTCTCTCGCACAATGCTCCTTTCCCTTTCTCTCTCTCTCTCGGCGTTCTCTCTCGACCGCATGATGGTGCAGCGCGCGGCGGCTGCTGCGGCGTCGCGTGCGTGTGTAAATCCTGCGTACGCGAGGGTGTGGCACTTTAGCGTCGCGTGAATATGCATGTGTGCGACACGCAGTGGTTACACGCGTACACGTATGGTGAACGGTGCGCGACACCATGCAGGAGCCCGGCCCTGTTTCTGCATTTTGTTGCCGGCTCGATACACATCGATAGTTTTGTAGTCTTTATTGGAAATTATTTTTTCATGGGATTATACATATATACGTATATATATATATATACGCGATGCAATGTCAATTGAACAAATGGTAGCAAATGGTCTTTTGTGAGAAATTGTGGAAATTGCGAGGATATAGATGTAATTTTTAATGTTAAATGTAGAACAACCTAAATTCAAATTATGTTAATCTATATTTGGAATAATCCAAATTCAAATTATGTTTGGTATTTTATAAATAATGCAAGTGATTAAATATATTATGTGTATGTTAAAAAATATGCTATCGAAATATCGAAACAAAAATTTCCTTGATACCGCAATTTTCATCTTTATTAATGCGCGTCACATTTAATGTCTTTCTAATTGACGAGGTTAATTATTTATGTAATGTATATCATTAATGTATTTCAATATTGAAATTTAGCATGATAAATAGTTGCTGCCAAAGTGTGTTTATTCAACGAATTAAATTCCAAAAAAGGTGACTAACGCGCGTAGCTCTCGTTGTGCAAGACGATGACGTCGACCATATGGTTGCGTTCCGATTCAACATTCGTGGAGGGAACGTGCCGCGCGTGCAACGACGCGCACAGCCGCGCGGATTCCCGAAATTAATCGACCGCCGATCGTTCCCGCCGCGTACCTCCGATTATTTTTAATCGGTCATACATGTGTACCGCCGACCCCCTCTGGATTGAGTTATCGTGGGGCAGCTCGTTAAAACGCACCCCCTCGCCGCCACCGCTGCCGCCGCCGCTGCCGCCGCCGTTTTTCCGCGACGATTAATCGAGTTTAAATATTTCGGCCCGATTGATTTATCGGCCCAGTCGTAAAGGTAATGTTTGCCACGGCGCGGACAGCGAAAAGTTACGACGATTAAACCGATTTCGCTTTTTGCCGTGCGCCGTGCGAACGTAATTGCTGACCGTAGACTGATTTATCGTCGTTCCGCACACGTTCGAAGCGGTAGTACAGGCGGTAGTGTACACAAGATGTTTCGTGTGCATCGCTTCTCCGTTACCTTAAAGATTTTATTCCATAATGGAGTCGTAGAAAAAAACTTGGATCCCGTCGAAACTTCTTTTCGAACGAGAATAACCAATGCTATCTCGTGACTTGGGAGCAAAAGTGCTTTCCTAGGATGTTGGTAGTTTTATCTTTTAAGTCGCCGAATGACATTCCTGGCTCTCGTGTCCAAGTATTACCATAAACCGCGAACTAGACTTTCGTACTTTTTATGATATGGGAATTTTAGATGAAACAATCTACGTGTACATAACGGTGATGGCGTGTACCACCTGCGAGCACAAGTTTGCTCGTAATTGGACGGTAATTATCTCCTTTTATATCGATTTACTAACGATCACGTAATAATGAAAATTGATCCAAGTTTGTATCGAGCAACGAAGTGAACGGTTTTAATTATTTTTCGAAACAGTATACGATCTCGTATATATATATATATATCTCTCTCTTTCTTGGCTGGAAGAACGTTCGGCTTAACGAAGTAATTTTTGCTTGACGGCACACGGCTATAATTGGCACAAAAGAGATTGGCGAAAATGTCACTTTCATTGGACAGCCGTTTTTGTCTCTTGGTTGTTTTCGTTCCTGATGGACGCTTCTCGCTTTGCTTCTGCTTCTCTCTTTCTCTCTCTTTTCTCTCGAAATAATGGCGAACGCGTTAATACATAATTTCCGTAAGTCACTGGGTCGATAGACACGGGGAAAGTCAAATGCCAGTGCCCAGGTGCGCCGTATAATTAAGGACGTCGCCAAGTATTACGAGGTACAATTGAATTATCCAGCTTGTAGCTCGTCTGATAGCGGCTAATTAGCGTCGTCGTGCCAAGGACATTTGTAAACGTCTCGCTATCGTTTCCGCGACAGATAAATCAGATGACAGGTATAATTAGTTCGTTAATCGCGTCACTACCGCGTATCGCTTTTCGCGATTTTGGTTTTCAGTTTCGAGACTAATGGAATAAACGGTTAGCGTTGTCTCGCGGCAACGTCAACGCCTATAAATCACCGCGCGTGAAATATAGCGTTTCATTTATCGCGCGGGATCCGAAAGAAATTACGACATTGCCCGTTTCTTTTTCTCGACTCGGAATATTGTAATTAATATTTACCGCGCTTCCCAAGGATCTCATTTACATTCGTCGCCGCGCCCGAGTTGCAGGTAGCATTTTAATTCGAGTCGTCCAAGTGAAACCAAAAAAGGCCAATCGTTTTTCTACGTTCGTCTCTTCCCTTTTCTTCCGCTTAAGCCGGCTCTCTTCCGTCGCGTCGGTCGTTACAAAAATTACAATGTGGTTACTGTTGTACGATCGAGGACAGTCTCCGCGGAATTATTTTGTCCCCTTAGAAATTTCAAGACGTTACGATTAGAGGCTATCAACGCCTGACAATTTCCAGTTCGTTTGGGATCGCTCGAGACCTCGGCTATGTTGATAAACGAACAATATTTAGAGATGCGAGATGAATACCAGTCTTTGTTTCGTCTCTCTCTTTCTCTCTCTCTCTCTCTCTCTCTCTCTCATCTCCGGAAGTCTTGTAGATGGATAGGATCTATAAAAAGCCCCAGTGATCCCCTTTTCTCCTCCCCCTTTTCTCCTCCCCCTTTCTTTGACGATATATTCGTGGCGATGCGCATACAATCCGTCCATTGGCATCGGCGCGCTGGCGGAATAATACACAAAACAGAGAGAGAAACTCTGCAGCTCGGAAACAGAGGTGGAACGAAGCCAACTGTTTAATGAGTCGGTGTAAACGCGCTTAGAGCGTTAAGTTCAAGAATACGAAGGAATAACACGTTTACGTAAAATTTATGATTTACGTATTTACGTAAAGTTTAAATTGTTATTTTTGCAGCGAGGTATTGCATAATTAATTTTTGTAGATACAATTCTAATTGTGATCGTAATCCGGAAAGCCTTAATGATCTCGTCAAAGAGGTACAGTTAAGGCCTCTTGTCGACTGCTCATGCAAACGCGTACACGTTCACGCATCCACGAGTATCTCTTATCGCTCGCACGCAACACTCCCTCGCACACGGCCCCCTTTCTAGCATTCCGCTTCCGCCACTAGTGACCTCCATTATTTTACTTTGATGCCGCTGGAGCGAGAAGGCGCAAATGACGGCAGAGGGACGGGATTAGCGCGTCTATGCGAAACAAGAGATACTTTAGGGATATATTTCTTTGCGAGATTAAAGACAACGGCCAACTCGTTGCCTTATTTTTCGAGTGCCTCCTCTGTTAATTACGGAGATTCTCGTCGACCTCTTAAAGAAACAAGTATAGATACTGATGAATCGTCTGTACGCGATGAAACTATATCGCGGAGAAACTGTAAATACGATAACGCCGCTATTTATGGTAACTTTTATTTTTAACAGCATATTTATGTGAGTGCAGTGATGGACGATGCATATAATAGTAGTCTCTACGAGTTCTTAAAGATAACAGATTTGACTGAGAGATGACTTTCAAGTTTTAAAAAGTTTTACGAAGTATCTCCTTCGCGTTGCGTGGCATTTTTATTTTCTTTAAAAAGAAAAAATTTGTATAAGAATGAACATTATGCACTTGTATCCTTTTTATTTATGTAATACTTTGTTTGCTTTATTTTATAACATATTAAACTTTAATATAGAAATAGAAGCATTCATTTTCTTGAGAATAATAATCATTTGACATTCAAGGAATAAGTTATCGTACTTAATATTATGTACTATAATTATAGGGATTAAGTTGTTGAATTTGAAT
Organism: Tetramorium parvispinum; assembly: GCA_011638315.1. Taxonomy (NCBI): domain Eukaryota; kingdom Metazoa; phylum Arthropoda; class Insecta; order Hymenoptera; family Formicidae; genus Tetramorium; species Tetramorium parvispinum. The sequence continues at coordinate 59,337 of VBVR01000054.1, forward strand.
CATGTGAGGTTGTCAGACTCTCTAACAGCAATCCGGCTGATGCGATGAAAAACGTTAATAAATGTAAAAGAGAGAGGGAGAGAGAGAGAGAGAGAGAGAAGGATGAAAGGGTAAAGGAACTCTAGCAGGCGCTATCGCGTTCTGAACTCGATAATCCCTCGTTACAATCTAAATCAATTAGCATCGTCCGATGGTAAGGCGGGTGCAGCGTCGGCGCCGGGATGTACCAAACTACGTTAAAAGTTTGCTTGCTTTATTTCCTCCGTAAGCCACTCACGTAGAATGAATGGATAAGGAAGCGGGGTCCGGAAGTGTATACATTATTCCGCGGGAGGATCCGCGCGCGCGGGCGCGCGAGTAATTTCGCGCGTGGATTTCACGAGCTCGCTCGCGCAGAAGTTTAATGATCGAGCGATACTTAAAAAAGTTGCACGCTTTTTAGCTTACGGTTCAGAAGGCGCGGCAGATGTGTTACATAACTGTAACAAGGTTGAAAACCGTGGTGGCGTGCCCGGAATACGCTCGTAACTCGCGCGCGAGGCGGATCCCGGCCGAGATTCCCGCCGCCGATATATACGTCCGCCTCTCTCATTTTTTTTTCTCTCCACCCTGCACCTACCTGCCTTCCTCGCGCGGGACCGGGCTCGCGTGCAGTTTGCGAGATCCTTGGCCGAGCCGACCGACGATTTCGGGATATTACTCGATCGCGCCGTTATCGAAATCGGTTTTGCGGCGCGCTGTGTGACGTTGGCGGGCTTCCGGGCGAATATTGAAACGCAACGAATTAGTTTCGCGCATCGGCGAGCGCGTGGTGTAATCGAAAATCAAATGGGCGACCGAGCCACGATCGCTCGCGCTTTTGAGCGGTCCGCGACCCCCGGGGCGGGTCATCGGATGATTTGGAGGCTGTTAACGCGGGATTTGATTGTTTTCGAAAACGGCACGCCGTAACTTCGTTCGCCACTTCTCGATGCGGGCAAACGAGATCGCCGGCCAATCCGCTGTGTTGTTGCACTCGGTTTGCACTAATACTTTGGTGGAGGACGTTCGATGACGATGGTCCCGGTGTCGTCAGGCAAGCGTAACGACGTGATTTCAACAATCGTTACGGAACACGGATCGATAAACGCAATCTCTCTCGATATTTAAACGTGTGTCCCCTTCGTTTGCGCCGATATAACGATATCTTGAAATGACAATTTTACTTTGTGTTTTGCGAGGGTAAAGAAAATGCGCGTATTTCGTATGCTTCACACGGCCAACTTTTCTTATAATTGATCGGTTGTAATCGGCTCTGCAAACTTTATTCACTGGAATAAGCTATATCAACAGAACGGAAATATTACGTTGTATTAATAATTACGTTTTATTGAGCTAATAGACATTCGTTTTTCTGCTTTATAGCGTGGGGATTATCTTTATACAAAGTTAAATGTGCTTAATCCTTTGCGTAAAATACGCGAGCTTTCAATTGTCGTTTCGTCTACATCGTCGGATAAAGCTTGACGGAGAAGCGACCAACCAAATTTATGTTTGTCTTTGTTCTCGTCAATTCTTGTTAGAGTTCATATAATAGCTTCCACTAAGCGCGCAATTATGAAAGAGAACTTTTACCTTTCATCAAAGACGGATAAATGCAAAGTTTATCCCGACATTATTTTTCGTTTTTATTCGCGTTCTCAGACATTGATTGATGGACATGAGGCACACGTACGATGCGATATTCATGTTTGCCAAAATTACAAGCAAAATAATGCCTTTGTTTTTTTTCTTCGCACTAAACAGACTTTTCAATCATATTTATTATTTATTTATTATTTATATGTGTATAAAATTGAGATGTAATCATTTTTATTCTTTGGAACATTTTTGATGGAGAATGCGAAGTTTTCTATATTTTTCAATTAATAAATCAAACGTTGCTATAAAACATTTTAATACGACAATATATTTTCAATTAACAATCGACGAATTTCACGAAAAATGGTATTGCATATTATTTTTAAATATCGATAGCGACAGAACAATACAGAGATATTTGAAGGTTTTAGAATTAATATTGTGTCGAATTAAACGTTAGAAAGACCACTCTCGGCCGTATCGATTGCCACTTATACGCTCTTTATCATAGAAACGTGATTAATAGAGGCACAACAACGACAGTCTTCGTCGGATTAACTATGAGATCCGCGGAAAATGTGTACAGAGTAAATATATGTACGCGTTGTTGAAATTGTGTTGAGAGAATGAACGAAGGATGGAATGTCGCGTATGCATGTATTATATACGCCTACGACGAGCAATTACCGCTGCCAGTTATATTTAACCACCATTATCTCGTTAATAATGTTTACCTAGCGACGCAAACGATGATGACGATTTTTTTTTCTTTCCCCTTTAGTTCGATGCGCGCATCGGGAGAGGAAACATGTATTTAATACTTTACGTTTAAGTTATATTTACCTACGTAATACAAGCAATACTTGGCGCAATGCAATATTGTTGCGAGCTCGGCGGAGGTACTTAAAATAAATTTCATTTTATTCCTTGCTCTGTGAATCCAAATGTAGGACCTGTAGTTAGATGAACGTTAAGAAGATTAGCATGCAGGAGAGGGGAGAAAAAAAAAGTTCCGCGCTTACAGTTTCTCCTCGTGCTCCTTGTTAATTAGACATTTCTTTGACATTTTCCTCGGCGATCTCTCTGCACTTGCCAGTTTTCGCCATTTAGCTCACTAGCTATTACACTTAATAACGCTTACATTTGCTAAATGCGGAGACTGTGCACGGTAATGCTATTGACGTGCTAATATAATGGCGACTAGTTGGAGCCCCGGTTGGGCACCGGAGTCGCAGCTGGATATTCTCCGGAAACGTCTTTGACTGCGTAATTGCGCGTTACAGTTGCTGTAGCTGAACTTAAGAATAAAGGTGCAACGGCCGTTGGCATCGGTGAAAGGACTTGAAGGGGGATTAAAGACAAGGAACTATGACAAGACTCGCAGGGTGAAGTTGGCAAGGACGCGCGACGGGCGTTGAAGGGATTAGAGCCTGGCGGTTCGAGAGCGTGGGTGGGTTTAGAGGTGGATCAAAAGCATCCGGAGTAGAAAAACAAAATACAGCGGACATCGTACTGGTGCTACCAGGACTTATCAGCGTTCCGAGTAGTCGAGTACACGAATTATCCATGCGACGAGGGACCTTTCGGTCCTGCTATCCGTCCCGGACAAAAAACTTGTCCACTAAAAGTCCCATAAGAGTATGACGTCATCGCACGATCGTTAAGGAAAACGTTTTGCTTTTATTGCGTGACACGATCGTATCAGTCCACTCTTGAAAACATTTGGATCAAAGTGGAGAAGAGTTTAACGTCAGGCGAATTTAATCAAGCTAATCCGCAGTTGTCAGAGAAGTTTTAACGATGACAATACAAACATTCTAATTGTGATACTTGGAACCTGAAAACTATTATGTTTTTAACTTTGCTTGTGAATTATCTTCTTTCAACTAGCCACAGAATTCAGCGACTCTAAGGAGAAAGGAAAATTGAAAGAAATAAAAGAAATTGTAATAGTAAAATGGTAAAATATATAAAGATTACAGCGAATTCTCGCAATTGTGATAACACTGTTTTCTGCAAAGAGACGCTCTTGCGTTTGTCGATGTAAAACAAGCAAGTTCTTTAACTGCAATGATTTCGTTACGTATATAAGAATAAAGATACTTCGCTTACTACGAGCGGGGGGCAGAAAGCTTCTGAAGTAGGGATTGAAGACGCGAGACTAGAAAGTCCGGAATGAAGCCGAAGGAGCGTTGCGGAAGTGGACGTTGAAGGGATTACCGCTGCAGCGGGTAGAATACCACGAGGAGTTTACCGTGGGATAGAACGCTTCCAGAAAGTAAAACTAAATTCAGCCGTGTAGAATGCTAACTCTGCGATCGCTGCTCGCGCAACAATATCATGAAAATGGGAGTAGCGCAATATCCGTCGTCTTGATAAATCTCATTCAAATACGTAGACGCGATTTCACGTAAAGGGTATATATCGTAATATTTATATTACAATAGTAATAACATTACTGCTACAACTTTTTTACTCGTGCTAATTATATTATAACTTAAATACGACAAATTAATACTTGGCCAGATGTAAAATGTTGGATTCTCAAAGTTGTAATTTTATGAAATTCATTTAAAATGAACATTTTCAGATAATTAGATAACGCATATCAAGTCAAAGAGTTTTTATTTTTTTCACAAAAAAATTGACTTTTAAATGAAATATTTGTGATTCTTCCAGTTGTAGGAAATTTATGGAAACGTGAAAAAAATGAAAAATTTCTATTTAAGATATGCGACGTGACACAAGATAATTTATTGTTTTGAGACTGACAGGTTTGTTTTTTTTATGACGACAAAGTTTAATATTAGAGAGATTAAAGTTTAAATAAGATCGTGAATTTTCGAGCGTGTAAATTCATCCCAGCTTGTAGTGCTCTCGTGTTTGTTAACCGTATGGAGTCTATATTGGCATTGCAGTGGCACAGTGGCCGTTCGGAGGGTCGTGGCTTGCCCCTGGTGTAGCAAGAACGACCCCTTTAACTGCATGATTACGTTACAGCCTCTGTCCCGCATGTAGGAATAAAGACGCAGTCATTGCTGCGGGCGGAGGGCCAGGTGGTGGGGATTGAAGACGACGAGCTAGAAGGCCGAAAACGGTGACGAGGTACTCGAGGCGGGAGGTTGAAGGGGTTACCGGATAGCTAGCGCGGAGAGACGAAGGGAGGAAGGGTACGTAACCCAAGCGGAGAGAAGAGAGTAGAATGGTTTAGGGACGGAAAAGGAGAGAGAGAGAGAGAGAAAGAGAGGAGAACCGAGACAGAAACCCAGAAAGACGAGAGGATGAGGAGATCTCATTAGGAGCTCTAACGACCCGGGTGCAGTACTTCCATCCCTATCGCGCTGAATCACCCGCCCTCTCCTCCCTTGCTTCTGCACACATCACACATTCCCTCCCTCTAATACACGGACACCGACGGTGATGCACAACGACCCTACGTAGTAGGATTCCTACCCTCTACCTTCTCCTCTGGGTCCGTTGGCTCGCGCAACCCCAATCTGAAAGTCAAATTTCCTCATGGCAATGGTAGATGTCGTGTTCCACTCTCTCTTTCGCTCTCTCTCGTCCTTGTCCCCGCTCTTCCCGTCCCCGATCGTCGCACTTTCAGCCCTTCTCTCCTCGTATCTTCCTTTCCCTCGTCGCGCGCGCGCGCTCTCTCTCTCTCTCTCTCTCTCTCTCTCCCGCATCCAGCTTTCCTCTCATCCGCTCGGGGTAGCAATAAAACTGATAACATCATCGGGAATGTAATTACGCGTGCAAGGACCAAACCGCGACGGAGGCGGACAACGGGGGCAGGTGGCGAATCGAGTTAAGAACATATTGTCGCAGCTCGCTCGTTCTCTGACTTTCGGTGCCCTTCACGTAGCGTTTTATTAAGCGCGACGCTTTATAAACGTCCAACGGCATTTTTATCGCCAGCGCGACGGGCGCGACAGCAATTGAGATACAGAGTTACGCCCGGGGAATTGAGTGCCTCGTATAATGCTTGGCATCCAGATACGACCTCTTTAGCGCAGTGTCGTTGTATAATGATCGTTCTGGTACTTGCACGACGCGAATTCGCATGATATTCGAACGTTTAATACAGGCAAGATACGCGGCGCAACTCAAGTGTCACTTCTCACGCGAGGAGAGTGGTCGAAGGTAGTTTGGGAAAATGCAAAACAAGAAGGGAGAGAAATAGCGGCGGGCTAAAAGGGCCGAGGGTGATTCGCCATGACAGAATTAAGCGTACGTACTCTCCCTCCCCTGTCTTCCGACACCCACAAGTGCTTTGTTGCCGTGTACCGTTATTTTGTCTGATGCGACGAGAATTACGCCACTTATAGTAATGTCGCTTCGTTTCTGCAGTATCGTTAATTAATTTGTTAGTCTTCGCTATCTACGGGTTGCTTCTGGGATTAGAGTTACCACTGTATCTCGCTGTAATCCCGGAAGCGATCCATAGGCAAGGAGACTAACAAATTAATTAACGGCGTTGCAAAACGAAGCGATGGAAGAAAGAGCAGGCTTTCGGGCCCTCGTCGGGAATACGTTTCCGCCCTCCCCCTTTTCCGTTTCACTTTAATTTCAGTTTACCCGAAACTCAAATATTTGTCGGGACATTTATCCTCCGACGAAGCGGGTACGAACAAAATGAGGAGAACTACCGGCGTCCCGCTCGTTTATTCGCGCGGCAATAAGGCTGATTTCGTCGCCGCGAATGCGATTACGCGCGCGGGCGGACGCGCGGAATCGCATTAAGAAGATGTACCGGTTGTCGCGGTTGGCTAACTTTTTCGTTGCACTTGTGCGAAACGTGCCGGCGACGTAGTAGACATTGGGAGAAATAGATTTTTAGATTCGCTCTGTACCAGAAATACGAAAAAAAAGCCAACTAGGCAAAAAGAGATGGGATCTCCTGAGATTATATTCGCAGCGTAGATATCTGGCTCTTCGTTATTAAAATAACTCTTTATAAAGATACGAAACATTAATTATACAAGAGTACATGGAAGCCGAGGAAACTAGAAGATTTTTAAATTAAACTTATAGTCATATAGTTTTGCGATTAATTATTAAGTCTTTCCTGCCGTTTTACTGGTTAAATTTTATCTCAGATCTTGAATGAACTTTGCCTGACCTTATTACAAAGACACCGTCGGTCAGGTTATTGCTTTTTCGTTTAAGTTTTGAAAAAGCAAACGCATACGCGGAAGAACCATCGAGGTAAAACCCCTGAATCCGGGAAGAATGGATACTTTTATAATTGAAAATCATCATAGAATCGAAGAAAGCCGTAAAAATATTGCGTAATTCGAGCCTAATTGCATCATATCCTACAACATAAAGTTATATACGCAATTATCTATGCAGGTGTAGTACGATAGAAAGAAAGAGAGATGGAGAGAGGGAGATGGAACAAAATCGATCCTGAAAAGACTTTGAGAGATAAGACTCGCGACTGGAGGACAAGAGCGGACGGTGGAGGAGTGGCAGGAAGGACGGTAGATAAGAACTCGCGCTTTCTCAGGGGAGAATCGATCTTCTTTTTTGTTCGTGAATCGGAGATGTCCCGAAAGAGCCCGTTCCTTCGGCTGCGATCTGGATTTTCTGCAGCAGTAGCAGCAGCCGAATCGATGCGCCTCTAAACCCTCGACCTCCCGACGACCACGCGCAACCAGGATGTACAGTGGCGCAGACAGGATTTTCCGGCGTCCTAGCGGAAGAGTGGGGGGGGGAGAGGCCGGTACTTTAATTGCGGCAATTAAGAATGCAGATAGATGCGGCGGGAGTACCACAGATCCGCCGTCTTCATTAACATTCGCTAAATCGTACATCCCCGCTCGTTAGTGCGCCTCCGAATAGTCTTTCGAGGAAGTCTTTTCGCTCGTTTATCTACCGTCTTACACTTTTTACGCGCAATAACTCTTCTCCCCGATAATCTTTGTTTCGTTTGTTTCGCAGACTCGCCGAGTTATTCGCATTACGCATTTATATTTCGATAAATCGCGATGACTTCCTTGCGTGCGACATTTTTCTTTCTTCCGCATTGGATACTGAAAAGACACAGAGACATCCTTGGCAGAGATTTTGTTTAAGCTCATTACTCTCGCGTATGCTGAATTGAAGCGTTCGAGCGCGAGATGCGAATTCGTAAGGCAATTAGCGTGCAATAATATTCCTCTCTAAGAGGCGGCCGCTTAACGCATCAATAATATTCATGGCAAGTAAGTAGACGCGCGTCTGTATGCGCGGCCGCCGTGTGTACACGTAGACGCGAGGTTAGGGCGCGTGTCTCGGAAGCTATGAATTTCACAGCCCCATTCGGATGGTTCTGCGGCAATCGATACTAACATTAAGCACAATAGGTGATATTCCTGGCCGTTCAACGAGGCGGTGGGTCCACTCGTCCTTCGTTACTTAATCTGCAGGCATTACACATACACATGTACAGGAGCAGATCTTGTTCGCCGTAGAACGGTGGCGGCGGCGTTTCTACGCGGGTAATTTGGTTAAATTGTTGTAATTGCTGCAATTGCTAGACGGAGATAGAGAGGTAGAGAGAGCGAGGCGGGGCGGAGAGGGCCGAGCGCCGAGCGAGACGTCGCAGAATGCATTCTATTTGGTAACGCGCATTCTCCGTATTGCAGTAACCCGAACACTATTAGCGTATATTAATAAACCCTAAGAGCGCGCGCGATGAACGGGCAAATACGATTACGACGGGAATTAATTACGGCGGATTTGCTGTCGGGCGATTCGCCGGCTACCTACGTGCACCGTGACCCAACGAAAAACAGAGATGGATAGCGAGGGATCTGCAGACCGAACGTGCAACTCTAGCCACCTATATGTACATGTTCAGAATCAAATGTATTCTCCTTCAGCCATAAACTGCCCTTGATAAACTGAATTTCCATTATTCCTTGATTTTCAAAATTCAATCGCTTGTGAATCGCGCGAAGATACAGAGCATTTAAAGGCCAGAGATATGTAGTTGTGGAAAAATTGAAAAGATCCTGAAAGATGTATGAAAAGAAACGATAGTGGTCTTTGTATTTTTAACGATAAAAAAGCCAATGTCAAATTCACGAAAATATCTATAGCTGAAAGGATTTGTGGTCGACTGGAGATGGTATTATGAAACGAACGGAGAACGTGACAGGCGTATTAAAATCCCATGGGACATAAAGCTGTCATGTTGGCCACGGTGGGATACAAGTTGACATTAAGCGCACAATAAAGTCGAGAAGAACGGGGCGCGGGATATAACTGGCCAGTTAGAGTTTTATGGTTTTACGCGCATTGTTTTTATTTTCCAACGACGCGGGGTCGCAGTCGAAAAAATGATACGTTGCGCTCGGATGGGGTATAAATAATCGTCACAAAAATTCGTCCGTATTCTTCGTGGGCGTAACGGACGATATTTCTTCGTTTGCCGCGCGTTTCGCGGTGACCACACTGCCGGGCGACGTTAATTTAAAGATTGAATTTCCGGTTAACGCCTCGTTTTCTCCAATACGCGAATGCGCACGTCGATTTCGTCCGTGATCGTAAACCTTCAGTCGTGCAATTACAGGTTCGTTCTGACAGTATTGCACGAGCGGACAAATCACCGCCGCGGCACAAAAAGAGGATTTCTATCTCTTTGTGCCACCATGTAACGCTTTGCAATGTTTTCATTTTTCGACACATTTCTATGTTGTAAACTCGCATAATGCCATTTAAATCGTGTGAAAACGTATTCTTCGTTATTTTTACCTTCTGTTTTTCGCTTGTCTATACCTACCTACCATATTTTCTTTTGAAGAAGCGGTAACGTTTACAAACAATTCGCTTTTTTTTTATTAATTCTAATTTATACAATAAGCAGTATTGATTTGTTGTACAACCAATATTTAATTATTAATATAGATGTATCAACATAGTGTAGACTCTTATAAAAAAATTTTCGATTGCATGGCTGTTATTTCCGTTAAATTTTGAATGCACAATTTAACGAAAATAACTTTCAAAATATATCTATATTCAAGTTAAACCGTGTCTGAATACCGATAAAGATTTCCTCGACATTTTTTAAGTGCCATAATAAATATTAAGTCGTTAAATTTTAATTCGGCAATGAATAACAGTCTTGAACACATTTTTGTCTCGTAAAAATAAGAGGAAAGAATTCAGAATGCTGTAGTTGTAAAAAATATGTTGTCTTCTCGAAACAAATGTTATGTAGCTAAGCGTCGAATGTCGTGCAGTTACAAACTTTTAGCTTTGCAATCTTTTGCGAGAAGCTTGCTGACATTGACAGAAACGTTTCGTGAATTTCTCTTTAAGGCCGCCTAGCAGCTGTACCATTTCTTTCGTCGACGGGACGAGGGTGTCTAAATATAACGACACGTGATGGTAAATGCCTCGGAGCCAAATACCCTTCTGCGCGCGATTCCATCTCGCGCTCTATTTTAAGGCGTTATTGCGTGCGAACAAAAATAATTTCATCCACGTGGAAGAAAGTGCAGAGCGTGCCGTGATAAGCGTATATAAGTCAGCCTGCTCAAAACGTCCATCTCGAACGAAATACCGGCTATACTTTGTCGTAGATTTACGCGCGAGCTGTTCACGCTGACGTAGGACGATGTTACGTCGTGAAATATTTCTTCAAGGTTCTTTATGTCAATGAGCTTTTATTCTAATTTTATTCCAGTTTGGTTTGCTGATATGCTGTATGTAAAAATCTCACTGTGACTTATAATGTGAATGAAGACAAAGATTTGCGACGTAGAAATAGAGAGGGAGCATTTAGTCTTTCTCTATTTTTCTTCTTTTCTTATTTGTTCATGTCACAGCGAGAAGAAATGTACTTGTAATACAATAATTTCAAGCTATTTCCAGAATTAGCACAGAGATATTCGGGTATCCGGCATTTTATGGGCCATCTTGTATGTACATACGAACATGTATATTATGTGCCTCGTTTCGAGGTCCAATCTCTCTGACGTTATTTGTGGAACACTAGATATGATGCAGGTGGGACAGGAATATATCGGTTTCATGCGATTTGAATATATATAAAGCATATAGGTATATAAAGTCCGGGTTTACAGCACGTTCGATCTCTCGGTAACGCTCGGTGTAACGCTCGGTATTCAGCGGCGTATAACACTCAGAGATACACGTTTCTAACGAGACTCGTTTAATCCAAACTAATCCATCGTCCAAATGTTTGACGTAATTTCTCGCGGATCGAATTGAACTTTGCGCGCCGATAATACATTAATTCCCTATATCAGGAATAGGGTCGGCAAAGATTCCGCGATATTGACAAATCTCCACGGAGAGATATAAGACACGCTTTTTGCAATCCATCCCTGCAAATTAAATTGATCGTAGCGGCGGAAAATATCGATGAAGTTATCGCGCATTATCAGAGTATGAGTTAATAATTAATTTAAGTACGCTAATTACATTAGCGCGAGCTAATGGTAGTATGGCTTATGTTGGGTGCTTCTTTATTAAAACGGTTCAGAAATATGGCTCATTCACTAAAATCCAGAGAAATATTATTCGTCCAACTAAATTTGGAATAATCTTGGAGCTTTCAGACGACTCGCATTAATTATCGAACTTTTTAGATTGTTAAATTACCGTAATTTTCCTTCTGACGAGGTCTTTGTCCGGCGAGTTTCGCCGCGGTAATAAAACGTCGAACGCGAATCGAAAGGTTTCGATTATAATGTCAGGTGCAATCAGGACGTACGACAGCCATCCTCCAAGTCTGTCCAGCGAGATTGCTTGCGGTTGGTCACGATGCTATCTTAATAGGTATTGTTGTATCCGACTTAGACTCTTCTCCTTCGTCTTGCTTTCTCTCTCTCTCTCTCTCTCTCTCTCTCTCTCTCTCTCTCTTCCACCCACCCCTGCGGTCGACTAACCTCCTACTCCGTTACTTATCTCGTAATAGAAAGCGAATCGATTTTCATTTACCAAGATTGCCGTGGGATGGGCGATGGCACGGTTGTCCGTTCGATAAAATTAATTGATTCGTCAAACACAAGTTTCGCCGCGCCGGGCGTCGACCGCCACAGCGGGTTTCCATCTCTCAATTTCGTTACTGTGTGCGTAAAAAACGTGCGATATATTATCTTTTATATATAACACATAACAATCGAATGGCGTTGCATTGATACTTTAGTTGTATCTTTTAATTTTTTTTTTTGTAAAGTGAATGTAATGCAACATAATGTTCGTCTATAACGTCACGTTGAGAATAAAAAAGATATAAAGATTGATAAACTAGACGTTTTCGATAATTCGCGTGTGACAAATGAGGAGATTATACTTTTCGTCACTCCATCAACGTGAATAGTATGAAAATCACGATCGTTGGAGCATTTGCGTGAGGCACGCGTCGAGTAAGGAAATTTACTTTCAGTTCGCATTTCGTAACTTCTTTTGCCATGACGAGATAACTCGTGCGCAAAAGCCCGCGTGATAAAGGCGCTCGCGATTTCTTATCCTCTCGTTTCCATGCGATTTAACTCTTTAATGTCACTGCTAACTAGCGCGCGTATTTTTATCCGGTATGAGAAGCGCGGAGAGACAAGAACGATGAGATACGCCCGCTTAAACCCGCGCGCGACTTTCCAATTTCTGTTCGTTACCATGCAATTTTCGATCGTCACGTTTCTTTTTTCTTTCCCCTTTACCCCGTCGCATCTCTTCGAAGGCGAGAACATTTCCGTTCGAGCGAAGTGCATCGAAAATTGATTCGCTCCAGTGGCTCTTTTTTTTCATTCGATACTACGAACCTCGTCTGTAATCCAATTTAATTTTTGTCATCTAGCGCGTTACTCCTCGCGCGGTTTAACTTAACGGTTAAATAGTCGGACGGATTTTCATGGGGTTCAATATTTACGGCGTCATTATTCACGACGCACAGGTAACATCAACGTAATTATGCGTAGAGAAATTCTTTTTCGGAACGTCATAAATTTATTTAGACCATCGGAGCGAGGTGAAGAAATATATGATAATTGAATTTCTCGAAATAAATTGGCTGTAGCGAATTAGCAAAGCTAATTGTGTAAAATAGATAATGTCTATTAGCCGTAAGTTAGCTCGACCTCGCGCGATTTCGATGACAATAACGAAGATCCCGAGAGATTTTATTATAGAGAGTAAGAGAGAGAAAGCTACTCGAGAGAGAGGGAGCACGAAATTACACGCCCGTGTCGACGCACGAGCTGTGTTTTATTTTCAAAAACAGTACCCGGGCACTTAAATATCCGAGTAACAAATAGGCTTTGTCATGGTGGCGGCGTTGTGTGCACGCGTTAGTAATAATTTCTCATCTTCTTAATGGCAGGTATTCTCCGATTTTTGTCTCAGATATCACAAAGCTATTCCCCGGGTTCCCGGCTCGTCGCGCGATTATTCTCCAGTTCCACCGCGCTTTTAGCCGCGACAATCGCTATCCAATGCCAATGGGGAGAATATTGTTGTAATTTCAAAGATGGCAAGAGTCCTAAAAGACGAATAAGGAAAGAATGGGCGCGGACGAAAATGCGAATGCCAGCTTCTGAAATATTGGATGTCGTGACACGTTTTCGCAGATAGAGAGAGGAATTGAACAAAGAGAGAGAGAGAGAGAGAGAGAGAGAGAGAGAGAAAGCGAGAGTACGAGAGGGATTCAGTAATCTTTATCAAGACGGGGGCTTACAAACGTTTCTCCCTTGAGAGTAAGCGAAATGTAATTCGACGCTTAACCCTTTGTCGCTCGATGGTGCTTTGAAGTGCTACTAGCTCTTGCAGTATGTAGAATCACTTTATGCCATTACGTGCGGTTTTCCGCCTGTTGATGATCCGGTACACTTGGCTTAATCTCATGCCCGTTTCTGTTTTTGGGTCAGCTGATTATCCGTGGCAGTTGATTATCCACAATTAGAGGATGCGATTCCGGAGCATCTAGAGCTCTACAAAACGAATCAATTTAATCTCATAACGTGAACGCCCGTTTAAATTCTAAGAACGCATGCATACATCATATCTGCTGTACAATTTTACATTTTATCAATTATCCCATACAAGAATGCACGCACGTTGTGACGTCGGTAATTGTCCACGACGCGATGGGCATCGACGAAAACGCTTGACTATCGACTCCGGATCAGTCGCTCGTTAACGGGATTAATATACTGTTAATTACCTCTCGGGGACCACGCTGCTTCGTATCGCATCTCGATTTCTGCAATTTGATGGGCGGGAGAGAAGGAGAAAGAGGGGAAGGGAGAGAGAGAGAGAGAGAGCCCGACGTGCACGTTTTGTATGTGCACACGCGCAACCGTCTGCGGCCTACCATGAATGACAATCCGTTACTCGTTTCCGGCGCGAATTATAGCCGGTTTTACAGCCGCCAAAAGAGCTACGTACTACACGCGGCCGAGTGCGTTTAATTTAATTATGGGATTATATAATTAACGGCTCTCATTACTGTCGCGATTGTATAATTGCTGCACCTCTCCTCCCGGTTTCGCCGCCACGCTTGTCAGTCTTTCGCCCTTTCTGTCTCGCTGTTCTTCCTTCCCTTTGTCGCGCGCTTTTTCCATTTGCGCGCGTTTCTCAACCTTCGAGCTGCGTGCCGTACCTCTCCGGCTCCAACAGTAGTATTTACCGCTCATTGTGGCAGCCGCATGCGACGGTAAAACGCAAGACGACATTAAGCTTTATGCCGACTCGCTAATATCGCGCTTTCCCGGCTTTCCTAGCTTTTCGTGCTCCAGCACCGCCGTAAGCACCGGACGGCGCTCTTTCTCAGTGAGATTTACAAAACACAACGCGACCAGATAAAGCGCAGTCGTTGAAACGCAATAGCGTCCTCGCGACACGATTATTTTGCTGACTTCATTTTGACAGGGCGAAAATAAAGCGAGCACAGCACAAACAGCGGAGTTATTTATTTATTTAGCTCTGTTTAAAAAAAATATGTGTACGATATTTCTGTATTTTACAACGTCGGATTCCTTTGCGCAGGAAAAATTGACACAAATAACTACATTAAATTACGCTATCGCGAACAGGGAGAATGTTGTACTTGATGTTGATTGGAATAACGATGGGATTTTTTTTTTCCTTTTTTTCCTCTCGGTGGAGAATGTTTCGCAAATTCAGTACACAAATTCAGTTGCGTTCCACAGGTGCTTAAACGCACGGTGTAATAGACGTACTTGCGCTAAAGCATTAGGGCAACGAGCCTGTCCGGTTTGCGCCGTGGCAACACGGCCTCGCGAATTAATAAATTTTCATTCAACGAAGAAAGGCAAACCGAATGATTCTTTTAACAATGTTGATTACAATCTCGATAATATCCCAAAGGGCGCTTGTATATGCGGGCAGTTTAAACCGCCTCGCGGTTCATGATAATTAATAGCGATGTGTTAGGTATGATAGCGACATTAATTTCACTAGTTTTATCAAACGAGTGACAGCGTTCTGACCGCGGCGGTTTGATTGACGCGAAAATTGTATTAAACATCATCGACCGTGATATCGCGCCCGTTAATGCCGCCAGTGTCATGCTAATATCCCTTTTAGGATACTTCAATTTTGTATTGGCGCTATTATACATTTAGGTGGGTTAGTAGTAACGTATTTAAATCGCGGAGTAAGCTACTTTGACGGTTCGACAAAACGTTCAAAACGTGAAATATTGACAGATACACGTCATATTGTCTGTAGCCAATTTTAAGAAATTTCATAAGATGATTCCTTAATTGAACGATTATTGAATTATGTTATCTATTTGCATTCGTGAAGCTATATCGCCAACTGTCAGAATTGTTTAACACATTAAATTTCCTGCAGTCCATCGATTACGAGCGTAATGATTATTGACACATGTCACTGACGCATGTAGAATGCAGCTAACGTTATTTCGAGAGCTACACATGTCACCGATAGAAAACGAATATATTTGTCAAAAATTGCATTTATTTACTGCAACTCGGATTATATAATCTGACTTTTGTAAAATTAATTGAAATTTGCACAATGTCCAGCACGTTGATGACACGTTCGATGACCAGTGACTTAGAAATGATTCGCCGCTCGTGTTTTTTAGGACGTACGAAATGGCGTGATTAAACCGGAACGAAATTGATCTCGTTTGACATAGCGAACGTTATACCAGCCGGTAGTCGCGCTAATATCCATCGGCAGCGCGTTCCTACGCGCGTTTCAACATACGCGACCGACGAGCGCGAGTCGAACGTAATAACGTGCGCGGCAGCTGCAGTCTCGTTCGTACAATAATTTTCCTCTGTGGAGCATTACGTTAACTCGTTTTTAAGCGCCGTTCGCGCGAACAGCATATTTCCATTCCGTGCGTCCTTTCCGCCGTGTCGGTCTCCGTTCTCTCCCGTCCCGCCCACCCGCGCCCTTATGCTTTTTCGCGCGTCCCTTTCACGGCGCGTCCGCGTCCGCGCCCGCGCCCACGCTCGCGCGGGGACGTTTCACGCGTCGTCGCGGCGACCGGAATCATCGCGAATATTGCGTTAGCGCGAATTTTCGCGCTTTTCCGCCGGCCGATCGCGATTTAAAAGGTTTGGACGGTGCAACTTGTCGCCCCGTTGAGCAAGACTCGTTTTTAGCATTTAGCTATTTTTTTTTTAACCAGCGCGCGGACGCCTAATCCCGTTTACACGCGATATTTCACGTAATTGGCGGATGCATATCAGCTCTGTTGTGCGCGGGGGCCACGCGCTACGGCGATTTATTTTTACGTAGTATACCTTCGTGTTAGCACGCGCATGTTTATTGGCAAAAATATTATCGCGCGATAACCACCACGAGCACAAGCAATCGTCAATAAATCAATAACGATAAAATAGCGTTGCACTGTTATTTCACTTGGCTCTTCTTCAGAGTTGATCGTCTAGATGCATTCACTCGATTTCGCTTTATATTCTTAAACGCGTCTCTCTTCATCGTAGTTGTTGCGAGAGAAATTGGTTTCGGCAGTAACGAGCGTTATTTCATTCAACGTTATTTGCAGAGCGTCAAGCGAATGCATCAGCTCATTCGACATTCCCTTTTTTCCCGAGGCTTGCAAACGTTTATCGCTACCGCACGCGTAATTTTTTCGCGTCGGTCCGTGAAACGCGAGTTTCACGCCGGACGGACGGGCAAGCACTTTACGTCGAGCCTCAAAGCGATTGTGCTTTTGTTATTCGTCCGAGCAATTTCATTGGGTCATTGCCGTTAGTTCGATCGATTGATTCAACGATCGATCGGCTGGTCAATCGAACGACCGCAATTAGTGTCCCGGTCAGATTTTTCACTCCATGCCGTTTTCGTTTTTCCCGCCTGGATCGAGTTTTCTTCCTCGGCTGTTTTCGATTAACCGTGTCTTTGTGCTTTTTCCCCTGCTCATTCCTGGTTCTGCGCCCCCCCCCTCTCTCTCTCTCTCTCTCTCTCTGTCTATTCTTCCCATGTCCATTCGCCACCAGCTACTTCATTGTTGTTTTTTATCGAAATTTTGTTTGAGCAAAAGCCAGCCACGCGCCATTCGCAATTTCTGAATATCAAAGCGTTCGCAAGTCTGTTGAAAGAACCTTTGTCCATTCAGTCATCCCTGTGTGTCCATATTTATATAGTACAAGAAAACAAGAAAATTGTACACTGACAGTTTCAATCTTGTTGAACGGAAAGGTAAAAGATTACGCCCCGAAAACATCCCTTGAAAGTCTTTCAATTTTCTTACGTATCTCATATATGTTATGTGTGCAACATAAAATCGCCAGCCACACCGGACGGATGTGTGCCATCGATACGCATCGGAAATACATTTGATTAAAGTTTACATTTTCCCGTGCGCGCGATGTATACAAAAGCAGCTATCTCGCACAGTGGCACGATCCGCGATAGCTCTCTATGAAAAATAGTTCGCAACGCACCAGTCCGGCGATTCGTATCTGGGTCATCTCTGGAAAAATCGGATCCCCACCGTATTTTCCGGGGAAACCCGTCGTTTTTCTTTTCACCGCTCCCCCAAGATTCCGATCAAACTGGCGCGCTATTTACGGCTAAACTTTTCGCGAGTTTGAAAAAGCGGTAAAATTCCTATTGGGTACACCCGCTCACGCGCTCTCGCTCATTTGTATTCCTCACGGCGCGGTGAATAGACTTGACGCATTGAATTCACCGGCGTAAATCATCAAGCAGATCCCCGAAAACCTGTCGTTTGTTCCAGCCGGATAATTTGCCGGCCGGATGCAAGCCAGTCGGGAAAATAATCGACGAATCGACCTTTGTGTGGGAACACGCGCGTGCTGATTCCGCTGACTTAGTCCGTAATCTGTTAGTTTTCTCTATATTACAGCTGGCGTTCCCTCGTGATCTCAGCGCGGTCCCGCGGGGAAAAGTTTTTCGCGCACTTTGTTATTCGAGAGACCGAGAAAGACCAAGTTCCCAGACAGGGCAGCTATTTGATCGACGCCAGTGTTTTTTCCGGAAACGAACGTGTTCTCGTTCTCTTTCGCGCTCTTTCGGCGAGTATCAATTCGGTCCGACAAAGCGCATCTCGGGCGTCTCAGGATGGCCGAGGAGAGAGTGGAGCGCGCGACGAAAGTAGATTAAATATCGGGGATGACTCGTCAGGCAGGAAGAATAATATCACCTCTCCCCTTCCGAAGAGCTCTCAGAGCTCTTAATATCCCGGCTCCTCTTTCAGGGATATACTTCTCAGCTATTAAGTCTATCTAATAACTTATTTCATTATTCAGCAGCCACCCGTTAAATCTTTCTTTCGCGTTACGGGGCGGCTGATGCTCGCGTTAAAGCCGACTCTTCACTTTTTGCCCGCCTCTCTTTCTCCGCCGCTCTCCGCGCGTCTTTTCTCGCGAAACTTTTTATTTATTTACTCCCTTCATTATATACCTCCGCGACGAGCGATCATCATTGCGAATGCGCAACTCGGCCCGAGGGCTCCGTTCGCTCTTCATCGTAATGAGACAAGAGCTTCTCTTTCTCTCTCTCTCTCTCTCTCTCTCTCTCTCTGTCTGGGAAGGAAAGCAGGTTTGCGGGAATATAGAGCGTTGCGGGAAGAGAGACCGGGCGTATTATACTGCCGTCAAAGGAACCGGATATAGAGGCAGGTCATGGACGGCGGACAGAGACGCAACGGCGACAACAACAACGCCAGCGACAGCAGCAGCAGCCTCGCCTTGTGGTATTCAGATTTCCTATGGCGGTTTTGGCTACGCGGCCATGTCTTCCCGCGCTACTGATTGTGAGCCTGGTTTACCGAGGTATCCCGGTTGCATGAGCCGAACCTGGCCTCACAATTCGCCGCCATCGCCGGTTCGCGATCCATAATCTCGAGTACCGCCTTCCTTGTTCGCCTCTGTGCCCTCGAGGTTTTCGCCCTGCTTCGTCTACTCGCGTTTGCTAACGGGGTGTTCTGAAAGCATGTACATCTTCGTAACATGCAGTTTTGATATTTTATCAGAGAACAGATAATCAGACGAGATAAACAAGTTAATTAAGCGAGATTTGCAACGATAGTAATTTTTAATTTTTGCGTAAAATTCAAACAAGCCAGTTGTGGTAGCTTGTCGTTTGCATAATTAGACAAAGGATATTGATGGCGATGGATACAGATGGTATCGTTAAAGTCTACGTTTGATATATTTCTAGCGAAAGATAATCAGAAAGGGGCTACAGGTTGTTGCGCGAGTTGAACAAGTTTGCAAACAAACTCGAGTATTTCGCACGATAGTACGACTGTTATTATATAGTCGACGGTGAGAAGTCTGAAAATTTATAACCGACGAAAAGTCGACAGGCAGCGGCAGAGGCGCACGAATTCGAAATGCATCGCGACCACTTTTAGCTCAAGTTCCTTCACGGCCGTAATGCGTAATAAATTCTCGCGTTACGGCGCGGTTGTAAAGCACACCGTCTCGCGCCGCGCGCGCTGTAACCCATTCAGATCGGAATCCTCCTCGGGCGAGTGGTACATTCCGGAAGCCTCGAGATGATGCAGGTGTTCCCGCGAGAGAGCCCCCGCGCTGAAGCGGGAAAAGGGAAGAGAAGAGAGAGAGAGAGAGAGGGAGAGAGAGATCGGAAAGACGGTCGTAAATCATTTTTGCGTACCTCGCGTGTGTGTATGTGTGAGGGTGGGATTGGGAAGCATCTGAGGCGGCGGGATCGAGGAGGATAGCGGGAAAGGTGAAAAGGGTTGCGAGAGGAGAGGGTTGAAGTGTACAGCGGGGCGGACGGGAGAGATACGAGACAATAACTTCACAATATCTCGCAGATGAAAGCAGCGTTTATTACCTCCTGGAACAAACGCGGGACTGCACACCCCCCGCTGCAATGGCTCGCGGGTAGCGTTTAATAAAATTAATTCCATCTCCCCGCTCGCCCTCGTCCGTCGTCCGTGACTTGTTCGTCCTGAACGTGAACGTGGTACGCCTTATTTCACGACAACCTCTTCTTTTTCGCGGCGTTTCTTTATTAGTTGCGCACAGTATTGCTATTTGCACGCGACACCTTCGTTATTTTCACGTTTTGTGTTATTATGCCCGCAGACAGAGTGTTCTACATGCGCGAGCAGCTTTTTCGGTTTACGGCATTGTCGTAAACGTTGTATTTTCTGAATGGTCGCGTAAATATACGAAAATTCATGGGCACTAGTGTGAGACAAGTGGTATTAGTTATTTTATACGTGAATGAAGTAGAAAAGTTGACGATAATACGTAAAGAAAATACAAACATAGAGAGAGTAAGAAATGTAGATGACAGGAGTATATTATACATAAATAACAAACTAAAATATAATTTTTACGAAAACTTTCTTTTTGTTTTGTAATGATTATTACTCGTATTTAATTTGTTAACCTCTTATTGAAAAAATATTTATGGACATTTGTTAAAAATAATGTTGATTCAATTTTTTTTTTCATATATGGCTTATAATGAAAATGAATTATTGATGATGTTGTGGTTAATTCTATTATTAATTGCTATTATTTCTCTTTGTTGCAGGTAAGTGCTCGTTCGTAACCTCCATAAGCAGAATTCGGTCAAGTAAGTAGAAGAAAGAGAGATAGGAGGAAGATAGGAAAAATGATTAAAATGAGGTAAGGTAGAAAACTAGTACAAGAGATAAAGACAAAAGATGGATAAGGAAAGATAAAGAATAGTGAGAAATGAAGGCCGTGATGAAGGATCGAGATAGAAATAAGATAACTATATTTAAAACAAAGGGCATTTTGGAGAATATTAGTATAGGAATAGAGAAAGTGAATGATAATATTTAAATGGATGGAATACATTCTCTTATTTGGAGAAATGCTGGACATAGTTATTTATGCTAGAGACCATTTTCTCATTCCTGATAGATTGATTTCTTCAAACAGATGCTCAATTAGTATTGTAGGAAGTGATGACACAAGTATATATTGTAGTTTGAATTTTTATTGTAATTTTAGATACATTTCGACATGAAAACTTAAATATAATGTAAACTGTACGGACATTGCGGACATAATTTCAGCGAAGAAAATTAAAGTTATAAAACAAGCGATAAGTTTAGGAGGAGACGAGAAAAAAGGGTCTCTTTTAAAATCGCGGATGAAAAACGTTCGCTCCGGTTTTACATTCGCCGGGAGCTCGTTTAGGCGTTGCGGCTCACATTCAAGAAACTTGCGTCGCACAGTGTGTCTTAGCAGGGACAAATAATTTCCGCCATAAATCCCGCGGTAAATGTGGGCGGAGCTTATCGTAATTCTCGTTAATGTAAATAGCATAAGACGCATTGTTGCATTCAGCATCGGGAATACCGAGCTATTCTTCGGAGTTACAAACGTGGCGGCTCATTATGGGACTAATGCGCAGGAGTTGTCGCTCATGTCTATAGTATGTATGCAGCGAGTCAGGTACTTTCTGAAAATTAGCTACACGGATCAGCCTAGTCTGCCGGAGTTTAGAAACTCGAGCTTCACGTTCCCGTGGAATGACATCGGTGCTGCGTAATACTGTCACCTGTTATCACACTCCCCGTACTTTCCACCACGTTACGCCAAATGAACGGGTATCAGTCAATCAAACAATGCCAAACTAACGTGTTACAATGATATACGAAATTTCGTCGAGAACTTAATGCGATCTTGGCGTCTCCGCGTTACATCCTCAGCTATTATTCGCAACGATATTTTATCTCGAAAGTTTTAAGCAACGTTATTGTGCGTATTGTGAGCATAGAGATGTGGGGAGATCAAGTGTTGTAAAACTATTAATTTATATAATTAAATACGTCAACTAATTGTCAACTCAAACTACCTTCTTAAACGTTTACGTACGTAAAGCGTCACATCGTGAAGCTGTCGTCCCGTTTCCATACGTTTTTCTATGAATAAAGTTTAAAAGGGGGCTGATATTATTCGGCAAGATTCACTAGTTCCAAGTTTTGTACTTAATTAGTGGTAGGTCGCTCGTCTCGTTTTATGTTCCCCTATCTAAAGCCTTAGACGACCGTGGAAACTTGGCCTCTATGTGGGTCTCGGTTAATCTCGAAAGGATAGAGCGAGGAGAGAGTGAGACAGAGAGTTTCTCGCGCAGATAGGTGGATGCTAATTATCAAGGTCTCTCTCTATCGCCAGTAAAGTTGGCTAGGGAGAACCGATTACGTTGCTATAGGAGTGTATATAAGTAACGATAGCCGTTATTGCCACGGAATGAGTCTCCCGCGCCCATCAACACTCGCACCGGCACTGCAGTCTATTCGCGAGAGCTTCCATTGAAGCGAGTTAGCCCCCACAATGGCGCGAATAAATATTGGGATGCGCCGAATAAGTGCCTTCGGTTGCAGGCTCCTTTAAGTTCTGTATTTTAAATGAGCAACATGGAGAGGAAGGGTGGGAATCATCGTGCTCGTAGATAACCGACCCGTCCGCAGGGACGGGAAACCTGGAAATACGCGCGCGTCTGCTGGAAATAAGTAGATTTGATCGCCTCATATTTAAAATTTATATTGTGTATCGCGCTATATAAGGAAAGTTCTTTCTCTCCCACATTCATTCGCTCTTAAAGAAGCCTCCCCGCAGTAGCTCGGATAATTGCGTTTGCCGAGTAAATATATTTACTCGGTTCGCGCCGCGGCTCCGCACTTTTCCGTGTTCGATCAAAATGCATCCGAGTGTACGCGTCATGCACTCGCTGTGCATTCGAACCGTACTAAAAATCGTATACGATACCTGCTAACGACGAGGCCGTCGACTGAAGAAAGAGATTTATGTATCCGCTCGTCGCATTTAAAGTCGAGCTATAAAGTGTTTACGGTCGATATTTTCCACCTCAACGCTATCATTTCCGAATTGATATTTTATCCGCTAATGCGATACTTGGAGAACAGCTTCATACACGTCTATTGCAATGATATTGCTGGTTGCAACTGTCGGCAAAGCACAATTTGTAAAATAATAATGATAGGGTTTGGAATTTATGTTTTTGATTTCAAATTGTTCAGAAAGTCTATTGACTATGATTAAAATTGGATCATTAACTGCAAAGCGATAATATAATTGTATTTCAATTTTGCAAAATTTTTAAATCGTCTATTCTATAAAAATTAACGACGCTCGCGTCTTTCCACATTCGAGATTATTCCGAACGTATAGTTTCCGCAAATTTTCTCGAGGAAATTCCACGCCATCCCTGCGTTTTATTACAGTTAACGGAGGCACGAAACGCGATGGCCTCCCTATCTTTCTGTCGGAGCACGTCGGCTTGCCTGTCGAATTCCGAATTTTCGCCCATAACGTCGAGGCGCAACGTCCGTGGGGGGTAAGCGGGCCAGGATAGCGCGGAGATCACGAGCTGTTTAGAATGCAGCTGCGGTTTGCGTCGGTCCCATCGGCCCCGTGCGGTAGTAGCCGGCGCTACACGGACGGTGTATGGTGTTTCAGCCCGTCGTGGCGGAAGGGAGAGCGAGAGGACGAGCTTATCGGGCTACGTCGCTAATTGATTGGCACGCCTCCGTCGCCGCGACAGAGACGCCGCGCCGTGCCGTCTCTGCGATCCTTTTCCCCTTGCACCGTGCATATACATATTTAGTATCCTTGGCGATTGGTCGACAGTTCATTACCATTGAAATAGGTTCGCGTGCCGCCGCCGCCGACGCCGCATCCCCGTCGTCGCTACATCGCTCCGACTCGCGTGACAGCTCCACCATGCTACTTGGGCTTCGACGCGCATAATAAAGTTCACTGTCATACTTACCTGCCGACGGCGACGGCAACAACAGTGCGGGTGAGCGGGCTCCGGACGACCGCGGTACCGTCTCGGCGCGGCTCGTACTTTCCTCTTAATTCCGTTTCGCGCACGAACATGGCCGGAACTCGATTTGTTTCACCCACCCGAACGCCGCCGCGCTGCGTCGGTGGCTTTTCGTTTAGATTTCGCATTAAAATCCAACGATTTGCTCTCGTATTCCACGACCTATGACGATTAAGTACAATTTATCACGATTTTAATTAACGGAATTTTACATTTTACTTTTCGTGCACATAAAAATACGTTCATTTAATTCTGTGATTTAACGTTAAAATTTTATTTAATCATTTCCCCGTTGTTTCATGCTGAATATTAATTTAGCGGAATATAGTGTGTGCACATGTGCGTATTATGGTTTATATTTTTTTACAAATATACGCTGCGTAATGTAATTTTCAAATTTATTCCTAGTATTGTGTTCATTCGGCTTTACATGACCATGCAGCTAAATACGCATTATTCAGTGCGAAAGCCCTCAATTCTTTATGATTCAACTAATTCGTTTTAACCGCGGAAGAAATTCGAGACTCGTACTTCTCCCGAATCTCGATTTTACGTTAATCCGCGCCGTAACGCCCCGTACAAACGAATGCGAGGAAAACCGCCTTTCGTATTTCGCGATGTTTCGAGAGCGGAGAGCTTTTAATTAGAACTTTATGTACCGCTCGGCTGCCTTAATATTTACGTTTAATCCATTTCGAGTGTAACCCGAGAGTAGCCACGGATTTCGCAGTGGTATCTCGCAATCGCGATTCGAAATGCATCTCGAGCCTGCTGGAGTGCCAGGGTCGGGCGTTCAAGATAAAGAGGCAAGAGCGCGGGAGGAAAGGGAGAGAGAAGAGAAAGGGAAGAGGGAAGCTCGTCGTTTTTAATCTATCCTGTCTGCCGCTATAATTATTTCATTTAGCGGGATATCATGATTTGGCGAAATATCCCACCGACGAAATCAGAAGAGGCGTGTTTGGCGGGGCAACCCGGGCGCCGAACGACCCGAAAAAAAAAAAGAAAGGACGCAGCGACAGATAGACAGGCGGAGATCCCGGATTACGAAACGTTTTCATCGCTGACGCGAATTTCCTTCGTTTATCGGAAGCTCGTTAAAGAGGATCAGCGGGTAAATCGCATTCGGGCTTGATGGGGGACGACAGAGGCAGACAGGCTCAACCGTTGAGGATTCGTCGAAGAGCACGTCGCCGCACGAAAACCGTCAACGCGCCGGTCCGCTGTTTTCCTTTTTTCCTTCCTCCCCCTCCCTGCTTTTTTGTTATTTTTCGTTGGCCTTTAATAAATTACGCTCGAGCACGGAAGTACTGTATGTCATCCATATATTTTCGTGCGAAACGCGCTCTGGCGTTTCGGGCAGGGTCGGTGCCGTGTTCTGTCCGCGAAACAACAACGCGGCGTGGATGCTGCGCGAAATAACGTGCAAAACCCTAATGCGCTTACGTTTCGTAAATTGGATTCTGCGAAATGAAAGAGAGTTCAAGCCGCGCGACTATGTCGATCGTTCTACATTTTTCAGCATCGGATAATCCATTTCGAAGAGCATTGTATATTAAGATTAAAAAAATATCCGCGTCAGATGTAGTAGAATCTCTTTTATCTTTAATATATTATTTTTTTGGGGGTTTATTCAGGTCTCTGTATGAGAATGTAAAAATTGTGAAATGTGTAAATTGAATGAATTGAACAATGAATTGAATGTAACATTTTACGAGCGCGCACACGCGCACGCTTGAGAAGGCATATTTTTTTTATGCAACGTAGAGAAATTTGTGATACCTCCTACGTTATTCTCCCGTTCATCCCGATTTCAATCTTCGTTTATCTCTGATCGATTTTAACTGTATGCTTCTACAGGCTTCATTTTCCGCGTGCTGCAAGCTCCTCGGATAGCTTATCTTCGTTCATCTTATCGTACGACTCGCGGCAGTCAAATCTCAGAGAGGAATTCGCTGAGAAGCGATCGCTATTCAAGGCCGATACTTGCGCAGGCGACGAGCTCGGCCTCGCCTGGCTTGCTCGATATCTCGCCGCGTTGTTCGATGGCGACACGTCTTCGTCATTATTCGATGGATGCAGTAAAACGTGAGTTAACGACCAGTCCATCTATCCCCCTCCGGTAGCTACGCGGCCTTATAATGTTCGTTCGCAACGCGGATAAACGCACAAGTGGCATTCAGCCGAGTCACTCTTGCTGAGCGAAGCTGCTGTACGAACTTCATGCTGTCATCGGTTTATGGCCCCGGGCTCTATAGATGGTTTTCAGCGTTAACTCTA
The DNA here is from genome assembly GCA_011638315.1 of Tetramorium parvispinum. Classification (NCBI taxonomy): domain Eukaryota; kingdom Metazoa; phylum Arthropoda; class Insecta; order Hymenoptera; family Formicidae; genus Tetramorium; species Tetramorium parvispinum. The sequence goes on from VBVR01000054.1 coordinate 85,545, forward strand.
CCGTCGGAGTTCATCCCTTCGCCCTCTTCTTTCGTTTCCCCTCTCGTCTTTTCTTTCTGTTTCCGCTTCGCGGCGCGGAAGGCGATCTGCGCCGCGCGCGAAGCGGAATCGCGCTAGATATCCCGCGACGACGTTGACAAATTATTTGAGCCTCGACTAGGCTTGGCTTCGTTTAATTGAAACATTCCCTCTCGGTCGAAACGCTTGAGTGATAATTTTTTTTACGAAAATTCAGTATTTGTATAGGTGGTGGACGTGCGCTTCGCACGCGAAATTTCTCTAATGTGGTACAGGTAAGGATATTAAGCTATCTGAGTCAAATTATCACGACGTAACGAATAAGATATGAAAATTATTTGCTAATTTTTTACTTCTAAAATTAATTTCTTTGCTTTAGTTTTTAAAAAGTTACAAGAGATTCGATATTAAGCCCAATATTAAGTAACCTTTTAAAAACTAAAGCAAAAAATTTGCAAATATTTTTATGTCTTATTGATTACTCTCGCAATATGAAATGAGCCAAGCGAAAAAGGCAATCAGCATCGCGGAAAAGAGGCAACAATGAGACTTTCCGGTATTGAATTAACACACCTTTTTCAAGAGTGGATTTATTTCGTACAAGACTATACAGTATAAGTATACTTAAACATATCTGCATTTTTTATGTGTAAGAAAATGCCGCAATTTAAGGGCCGATTACTATTAAGAGTCCTTCGAGGAACAATCAAAGTGATAGAAAGCGGAAGATCGTATGAGTCATGATCATTTCGTAGATAATACGTAGTTACATTCCGCATTTGTATTCCGCAACGTATTCCGTAAACGCGTGTACGCAAGCAGGCTGTCGCACGAATGTCGTCCGTCGCGGATCAATACAATTAGACCGCATGGGAGTCGACTGTACATACAGACGACGAAGACCAGAGGCTCGACTGCCGGGAGTGCCGGGGCTACTGTCTCTCCACATCCACCATCCTTCCTCCGCCTCCGGCGTTTCAGGTTCCGCTTCGCAGCGCGGAAGACGATCCGCCTTGATCGGCATCCGTATGGGAGACGACGCGACGGTCGCCGCCGCGACGTAACACACACGCAATCGAATCGCATCGCGATATGCAACGCGACTCCGTTGCGCCGTCACTCCTCTCGCTTCACGTGCCCGGCTCTTTCAACGCTTCCTTTTTCGAGTTTCCGAGCGCATACGGCGGAGATAAGAAGAGTGCTTTGCCATTCGGGTCAAACTGTGCTCCGAGCGTGCTCCGTTACTCCGGGCTCCCTCGTGCATATGTATGCGACGTGGGCGTATGTACGTGTACATGACAGGATGACCGGGTTGCGCGACACGGGAGCGACGCTACGGCAACCGGGTCGTCGCAGCATCATCACACGCCGCTTTTCTCCGCAACGCTTTAGACACAAGAACGCGGGCTTGAGAACCGGCGGCAAGCTGTGAAACTTTTAAGCCGTCCGATGAAATTACCGCGGATGTAGCCGGCAAGGTTTCGCGCCGGCACCTTATGCCGGGCATGTTACATTGTGTAATTTAAGAATGTATCCTCGCCGGCTGGACGAGCACGGCAAGTACGCGAGATACGTTTGTTCGCGGACCGCGATTGACTCTTGTTCTTTTACGGCGTAAATGTAAGCATCCAAGTTTGCGAAATATATCTTTACGGGGTCCAGAGACATTAACGTGAAATCAATTGTACGGGTAAAGCTGCTGGAATAATCAACGAAGTTAGCAAAATGCAAAAGACATCTGATAAAATCAAACAAGAAACACGCAAAGCGCCGCAAGAGGATTCTCCCTTCTTGTTTGTTCATTTTTCATGTTTAATCAAGTAGATTCCTCGTCCCACGCCGGAACACAGAAATTTATGGCGCTTGCACGTCCTGCGGCGGTTGGGAAAAGGAAGATAGCGAGGAGAAGAGGGAGAGAGTGTGAGAAAAAGAATGAAAAAATGATTATAACTCGGGCGAATTCGGGCTGGCGCGGCCCGAAATTCGATAACGGATGATGCTGCTGCTGCTGCTGCTGCCTCTGATCTCTCGGGCGACGATCCCCTCTACGAAAACAAGCGTATCTGGGCCAATGATTCGCGTACTGCGTTCCACTTCCCGACACCAGCCAGCCGACATACCGTATTAACGATTTATCTTCGCGCCGCTCGCACGGCGATAACAATTCATATGGCGATGACGCGAGCCATGTATTCGTTAACGCGCCAACCACCATGCGCAGAGTGTATTTCACGCTAAAGGATGTCGACGACTTTCATCCGCGCGCGATGGCGCCAGTAGATTAACACGTCTCTCGTGTTTCGTATATTTGTGTAATATTTATTACGATCATTAATATTTCCTCTGGCCCCCCTCCGCGTCGATACTATTATTATTTCAATTACGCGAGTCACGATAGAAAATATTTTTGCCTGTAGTTTAATTAATCTTACAAATAATTTATGTTTTCCATAACATGGTGTACAACTACAATATGATACTTTAATAATTTTAATAATAATGCCCTGATGATTAATTAGAATTGAGAATCTTAAAAATACTGTGTAAACGTTGAGATTACAAATTTTGTTTTAATTACGATAAGCCATCGAAATTAACTCGTAAAATCGCATAAAAATTACACTCAGTTCGTACATACATGTGTACATACTATATTTCTCTTCTGTCCGATATTTGTTATTAATTTTTATTGCTATTTAATTTCTTTTAGGAAAAAATAATCATTTTTTACAAATAATTAACGATATACCATCTCGTGCCTTTTAATTCGATTTGCAATTTGTGCGTGTAACTATTTCGTTTCGATTTATTTTGCACAATTTATCATTGCCAAGAAAAATTTGATAAAAATCGAAACGAATGGCAATTATAAGTTTTTGTAAATCACGATATTTATGATAATTATTTTTTTAACATTTTTTAAAATTAATTACAAAGTATTAAAAATTAATTACAAATTAATTCGTCGCTCTTTGTGCGTTGTGCGTTGGCTCAAAAATATATTATAATTTACTTCATATATATTTTCGAAACAAAAGCATGGAGTAACACGTTATTGTTAGAGGATTTTATTAAAAATTACAATATATTAAATTTATTAGTAACCTAGAAACACAAAAAGAATAGAATATTCGGCGCGACAGTATTACGAAGCATTATTTTGAAATAACAACAAACCCGCGCGCCCATGTGATGACGCGCGAGACGCGCTATTGTATTCGCAAAGTCACCGCGCCGCTCATTCCCGCTCCGACTCCCCGAGCGAACGGACTGTGGTGGTGCGAGTTGCTCCGCGTGTCATCGCATTTTTACGTATCACCTTCAAACGATTGACAATTCTCTAGCGCGCGCGAGAATTGTTACATAATTCCTATGATTCGTAGATATATCGAGGCGGCAACGATTTTATCGTAATAGATTTATTCTAATAACGGAAATTCATTCGATGTAAAAATTAAAGCGATTAAAATTGCTGTTTCGCGATATTCACGAACGGCAATTATCCTCAGCGCTCCGTGTCTCATATTATTCTTCAAGTTTTCGTTGATTTAAATATATAAATTTATCTTTCTTAGAGCGCAAAATATTACACGGGTAAGTAATCATTCGGATCGCGGAATTCACATAAATTGCGTATATCAATCGGTCATTGATCGATTTGAAGTGCGAAAATGAGAATATTCGATTCGCGGTTATTTTGTAGGGATTTTTGTTGGTAAGCCTGGTGCGTAGTCATTTTTAAGGTCAGCAGGCACAGAAGTAGTGGTAGTAGCTCGGGAAGAAGGTAGAGAAACGTTCGTGAGCGGTAATGTAACAAACCAAAGTGTGATAAATTGCCGTATATCTCATCGCTAACATTTGTAAGAACTTTTCGGCGCTCGGTTCTTTATCATTTACGTCGCGGCGTACTATTTACGTAAGCCGCCGTATCGTTCGTTCGACGTGACTCGAGTCGGCGGTAGGCAGCGACGCGAATCGCATCGTTATCCCCCGAAATGCGATTCATTACGAATAATTAGCGATTATTATCCTGTACGTTTAGCACGATAAACGAC
>VBVR01000055.1:0-89171 GCA_011638315.1 Tetramorium parvispinum
TCGAATCGAATGACGAAAAAGCGAGGCGGGCGCGATGAGTCGTGGACAAAGTAGCCGAGGAGTCGCTCCTGGATCAAAGGCCGCCGCCATCGGTCACACCTGCGCAACCCGACCGTACAGTCCACTTTAAAAACTCTCACCGACCGGCACGAGCGATGTCATGCACATATAAGGTGAGCGAATGTCTTGTTTTCGGGGAGACAGTCAACCTTATTTGAAAGAATGGTACACGTTCTCACCATTCTAATTATTTTATTACGCTAATTGGGCATGAGAGTACAGGCGCGCTTGAACGCAACCCGAAAATATAGTGTAACACGTGTTTCATTCAATCCACAACACGCCTCGCTTCTCTAATAGCCGACATTTACGCTTAGAGTTAACCGTTAATCTAAACGTCTCGAAATCTTGACACTTGCCGAGGAAATGGTAAACGTTAATTATAGATATCTGTAGTTTTTTCATTATTTTCTATCAAACATATTCTTAATTACGTTTGTATTGGAAACATTTGATTAACTTGACGAAGACATGTAGTCGTTATACTAAAGGAACAAAAATGTAATCAATTTTATGTACGAGCGATAAGCAGATTGGACATACATTAAATGTCTAGCAATTCTATTTGCCAATGTATTAATTTAGCGATGTTTATGACTGAAATCAATATTACAGATAGAAATATTAATAACTAACACGCACGTACAGGAGAAAATTAATTTCCGATTTATAGACTACAGGAAAATATAATTAAACAGGAGACTGTCAACTTTGCGATGAACGTGAACTTTCGCGAAAGGCATATTGATGCGATTATACATACGCGTTGCAATTCAAGTGCAACATATATATTCACATAGCTATAGAAAAATAGGAGGAAAAGAAAATTTAAAAATTAAAAATTTTTAAATCATGTAATATAAGAATATACATTTTTCAAATGATAACTATTCATATTGCGATGTTATATCAAATTATTAATTTTAATTTTGTATTATTCCATATAATTGCAATGTTTTTATTATTCGCAACAAAGATTAATTTAATTATACATTCTCGACTTTATCGCACTTTTCATTTACATCAAATATTTTTCTCGAGCCTAATGATTATTTTTATTTATGTCTTCTAAAATCAACGATGTGCGAATGCATTGACAAATGAAATCGAAGACAAAGCGAACGAGAATTTTACACGACAAAGATGTTGAGACACGACGACGAAACGGTAAACGAACGAACGGATGGACGGATGGAAGAAGCGTCGAGATATTAGTTTCTGCGGTCGGTTCTCCGCAGAGATTTAATTCGTTTGATGTTCACGATTCGCCGCTTCGGCTATCTTTTCGCAACTCGCATCTTCTCCTTCCTCTTTCTCTTCAAACTTTCCAAACAGTTTTAAAAATTGTCTCCAATGCTTTCTTTTCCGAAAAATTCTCACCCTTTTGTTGATAAACATTTTGAATTCTACTGTAAAAATTTATTTTAAAAAATCGGATATTATAAGTTTTATAAAAAGAATAAAATATTATCTATTTTAATAGATATATTTATAAAATATATGTTTCATGAATTGTTGAATTTATTCAGCTATAATTGGAATTCTTTCAAAATTATAAGCGATTAAAAACTTAAATTCTTTAAAGTGATATATATATATATATATAGGTACGCACTGGAGAATTGTACAGAAATAAATTCCTGATAAAGGGCAGCCGACGCGACCACCTGCCGTGCGTAAACCATATCCGTGTATGACATCTACTAGGGTCACAGATGGCGGCGAAATTTGCTTGATTAATGTGCTGACTTGGCCGAAAATTTGGTTTAATTACACGAGCTGGTATATATACTTTCGTATATCTGTTTTATCTTCTTCCGAACATAATTTAACAAACCGCTCTCATAATGAAACGCAATAATTAATAACAGATTGATCCTTTTATCACTGAAGTGATGTGTAGTCTGTAAAAAATACCAGTTTTAGAAAGTGGGTTTGTGAACTATATTATATACGGAGCATTTTTGACGGAAAATTCACATTCTTTATTTGTAATTATAATAAGAGCAAAAACTTCTTTTATAGAATTTTACATTTTTTAATATAATTTTGAACCTTTTAATCTAGACACTGAATGAACACTCAAATATTAATAATCTTGAAGCTTAAAAGAATATGAGTTTTACATCTAGGCTTTTTGTATTTGGACTAATTGTAGAACATGCAATCATAACAATAATTTCTCAAAATAATATTGCAACATTTAAGTGCAAAACTGTATATATTTCTATTATTAATTTATAGCCTAATGTTTTATAGTAAAATCGCCGAAGAAAATCGTTATTTGTTAGAAATTGTTTAAACAAGTACAATAATCAATCATAAGAAGAATTACATATCGTGAAAAATATGTTAGAGAAATTCTCAGAACCTGATTTATCGCGGCACGACGACACAGGGAAAAACAGCCTTAGAAGCAAATAGCCCGATGCAAAGCGACATGATATGTCTCGCGAAAGACCAACAAAACCGTTGCGCGGCCATCTTGGTTACGCTCGAGCAAGATTCACTCGAGTAGAATAGTGACGGAGTTAAGAGGCGCGACGATCTTGAAACAGCTTAACTGGCGTCTCGTCGAGTAGATTATTCGACAACAGTTTCTTGTTAAGCTAAATTTTACGGTCAAACTGCAAACGCTCTGTGATGCAACAAAGAAAATCGTTGCGCCGTTAACAAGTTCCGGTGTACTTTCCGGTGCACATCGATTTTTCATTGCTCGTCCGATGTTCAAGTTGGTTGACGATTTAAGATAAGTACAATATTTATCTCCGGTCGTTTATGGTAAAAGAAAATTATTGTTACGCTAAGATATGTCTTGATGTTGGAATTTTTTATTTTCAACTTTACTGGAAGATTTTTTCCAATAACAATTGTGATAAAAAAAAACCATGCTCCAAGCTGAACAATCAGCGCCAAAATTTGAGGATTAAAAGAAATAAAGAAAATTATATGCATTATGCTACTTACTACAATGTATTAATCTCATTTTCAAATTCATCAAACAATGTTAATTATTCCGGTCTTGGAGAGTTTATGTAAAAATTTTCGAAGAGATAATTTTGCAAACGACAGCTTTCGATACGATTCCTTTTCCACGCGGAAATTTGTGAGCAGTATGTTTAATACATTTACTACAATTGCAAATTACAACGATGCTGCCAGACGAGAAGGCTCCTGGGCTGACCTATCGCTATCGTGCATAAATCGCGCGACAGCTCGAAACGACGCGCGCTCGTTTCGGCATGTCGTGTCTTCGCGGCGATACCGCTATCGCGTAAAGAAAGATCGAAATGGGTTAACGACCGCGTGCGCGCGATGCATCACTCGAATTCTTCTCCATAAATATATTAGTGGTGTAACAGGTTCCCATCATGTTTCTTGCCATTGTGGATAACCAGTCTCTTGGAATATTTGACATCTTTATCGGTGTGCGAAGGGGCAAGTGGATAAAAATCAAGTTACGCTGTTTCGATGTGCTTTTAACGGTACTCCTACACTGCACGTTTTTACAAACGATACTGCATGCCAACGGCAATCTTTTGTGAAACATAATTCTGTTACCGGAGAGTTTTGTTTCATTAAACGGTTTAATGCTTTCGATACCTCGAGTTTATATCGACAGTCTTTCTAGAATTATTTGCAAAAAAATAATAGTCTTACGTAATTAGTTGTTATATTAAAATAACTATTAAGATTTTTCTCTTATTAGCGAAAATAAAACTCTAAATTTGATGAATAGTTTTATCTTAATCGGAAAATATAAATTAATCAATTGTTATATATTTTTTCTTAATTTTTAAGTTTCGAGAGAAGTAAAGTTGTGATTTTAATGAATAAAGAAAATGAGAGATCATGTAAAAACGTATATAAAAATTTTTTTACAGCGATTTTATTTTCTTCATTTATTATTGCGATTCATGGTTTATTAAAATTTTAATTCTGGAACATAAAAGTATGAAAAGTAATAATAATAAATTAATTTATAATTTCTTTCTAAAAGAAAAAACGAAAATTAATTCTATTCTTTAAACAAGTATTAGCTTCAATATATAGAGTAATCCGTCGAAATCAATTTATTGCATTAGTAAAATGTAAAGAATATTCGATACGTGTATAATTTATAGTGTTAAATAATTTTTACGATAACCGATTAGCCGGTGTACATATAGCGTTCGGCTCTGGTTGTTTTCGTATTTTGCGGTGAAGGTCTTTGCCGCCGCTCTGTATACACGCGGTTTGTCGTCATTCGCTCGGCGAGACTCGAGCGGGTGGTCAGTTGTGTCGCCATTATTCTTCGAAATGCGGTCGCGACAAGTACTAGAAAACGACAAACACGATTATTTCTGACGAATAGTTGACGATCCGTACTATTAATTAACTTTCATTTGTAAGCGAATGCATAGATGACGGCGGGATATCTCGTGAGATTCTCATCAAGATATTTCGGAACGTGAATCAAACAGTGTTGCGACACGTTTAATTAAAATAAATATAATCGTAGTTACTCTCCTATCTTGATACGTCGATCGAGTGTCGCTATCATAAATTTAATTTAATATTCGTACTTTGCGAAACAATGTCGATCGTATTCTACTTACTCACATAGTTGTCCATTGCATTATTAAAACTCGCGTTGTATATGATTAACGTGGGAAATGTGCAAAGTGCCGCGCGATTGTCATATTTGATTAGTGCGTGATCGTATTTTCGCGATTGTTGAGAATGTCGCCATAAAGAAACAAGGGAAAACAGAAGAACAATAGAGAAGGCAAATGTTCCGAGAAACATCGGTCCACAGTAACCATGTGGTAAAAATAATTTATTATTTCATTGATCACTTGCGAAGTTTGCAATTACTTTATACGCGCGACCATTATTTTTTGAAATATTGATTATTTGATGCATTTTTATAATTTGGATATGTTTTTGTGTGTTACAGTTCAACGTAGTTTCAACGTAATCCGCAACTCTGCCACTGCTACGTTGAGCGGATCGGTGAGTGATAAATTTTACATTTTATTTTAATTTGAGATAATGAGTTTATACATATATGTATTAAGTTAAAAGTATAAATTGGTATATTTAATTAAAAGCATAAAAAAGTGTTACAAATAAATATAATATTTCGCAGTTAAAATTTCCTATACATTAAGTTATTAAGATTGATTAGTTATTATATATTAGTATATATAAAAAGACGAAAGACAAAATAATAGAACTAATAAAAATTAATATTCCTGAGATATAAAAGTCAATAAATGACAAACATTAATATGTATGTAACTACAAGTGTGAGCATTATTTATAGCTTAATCGCGCGAACTTTACGTATTAATATTGGTCAACTTTAATCGTTTTTAATTTAAAATTTATTGTAATCTCAATATATATTAAAATTTTATATTTTAATTAGTCTTTAAACTATTCTGACAAAGTATTATTGATTACTGGACGACTTGTGTATCGAATAGTAAAGTAAATATTATGCAACTCCGAAATGCTGTCTGATTCTTGATACTGCAACCGGTTATATATTATAAAAAAAATTCAAGTGTGTAGCAATCGCTACATACATAGATACATAGATAACAGTTTAAATTCGATGCATTGCAAATAAGTCCTTATAGCAGACAGGAGGCTGAGCGTTCCCCAACATCGTTCCATATCGTTAATCCTTTTAACATTCAAGTGGAATGTCCTAAATTATCATTTTGATTTATTCGAAACTATTATTTCAACGTGCGTCGTATATAATGATTAAAGAAAATAGAAATTGTTGATCGCATGCGTGTGTCGGTGAGTTAAATTCGGGATTAAAAGCTGGTCTCGCGCGTTTTGCTTAGAGATTGGATCGCGAATGTATAACCGGCAAAACAAACGGTCGCTCGTGCCACGCGTCCGCATCCCGCGGTATTTCGCTAATAAGTCGTCCGCCCGCTACAAGTGAGCATTCGAAGAATATACGAAGAGACACGCAAAAAGAGGCGGGACTGCGACACCGTGGAGCAATTTGGAAGTGTCTTCCGTCGGTCGGCAGTCATTTGTCTCCCGACAGCATCTCCGGGAGTCTCTCTTCTCTCCCTGGCTCTTCCCTCCCCGGCGTCCCGACTCTCGCCCTCTCTTTCTCGCGCTCCTGCCTCGACTTACTACCCCGGCTCTTAACCCGAGGGGCTTTGCCCACATGTCAACGATATATTTTCTGCCGGCCCACAAATCGTTTAGCGGGTAATTTTGAAATTGGAACACTTATTTAGTCGTTTAGACCCAAGGGCATAACCGCAGCTCCGAGTTCGAGATTTATCGTTTGATTTTTCGCCGGTTTGTAAGCGCGACCTGCCACTCTCGCTTTCCTGCTTCTTCTTTCCTAGCTCGCGTCTCCGCGACCAAGTGCGAGCGACAAAGTTACGGCGTCGTTCGTCTTGCGTTTTCTTATTGCACTATTCGAAAGGAGCGACAGATCGTTAATGTGAGATCGACGAGTCATCATTTGTAAAAGCGTAACGCGCTTGATCAAAACTCTGAATCTAATTTTCACGATTAAGATTCAAAATATCAGCTGTTTCAAATAAGATTTTGGAAAATAAAAATTAAATTAAAATCATACGAAAATTACAATTAATTTTTTATTGGACATTTACAATGATAAAGTGATATAATCATGATGTTATTTTTAAATCGAATCATAAATTCTTACGTGTTCTCTTTGCTTGTTTTTTAACATGTTATACAATTTTAAGAGATTTTATCTTTCGTATACAACATTTCAATCTTTTATCTTCGTTATCTCTTATCTTTTTTTATAGATATCTAGAAAACGTAACAATATTTAATATCAAATCTTTAAGTTAGAAATTTAAGATTTAATGAAAATTAAAAATTGCATGAAATTTAACATTTCTTACTGTTACAATTCTTTTAAATCTCTAGACAAACTTTCCTTTAGGTTTTTATATAAATATCATCTGATATAACTAAGATAGAAAAAAAGAGAATTACTTTTTTTTTCAAAATAAATTAAAATGGAGTAGCACGTAGCACACACTCTCTTCCTCGTTCAGAGAAACCGCATTCATTTCTAAGTTAATCGCTTCCGGAGCAATTCAAAACCGCTTCGGTCGAGCTATCGAAGTATAACGGATGCTGTTTGAATCGTCATTTAACGAAGAAACGAAGTGCGAGAGGCTCGTTTCAGCATAGAGCATAAAATACGGTAACTTGACTGCCACATAAGGATCCCCTCGGGAATACGGCGTGTCGGCTCACACGCCACGACTAGTCTCATAAAGACGCGTACCGAAGAGGAGAGGGACGTAGGGCGTGGAGCGAAAAAAATGCTTAGTGGCTTCTAATTGCAGAAGTGACGACACCGTAACTAATGACCGGGAGACGACGTCCTTTGTCAGTCGCGACGAGACGCTCGTCCTTCTACGAGGTGCGGACGCGGGATGTTTAAAATACCTGGAAGAAAAGTCGCTTCCTCGGTTCGGCGACAAATTTTTCTTTCGCTTGTCGCGATTTCGAGAACTCACACTCGATTTTATTTTAGTTCGAGGAATATTTCTCAACTTTTATCATCACAGAGAACAATTTCATTGTTGGAGTATAAAACCTGTATTTAATCACAGTGACAGATACACGTATTTATTTCGAGAGAAAAAGAGATTTTTCATATTTTATTTCTAATATGCTAATTATAAATCGGATAACATATATATTTGCAGTTATTTTAAATATTTTTAATTTTTAATAATACTTAGGTAAGAAATTTCGGTGTATATATAATTTTATGCTTTTAAATAGCTTAATTTATTTTAATTACACAATACATGTCATTAAATATCGAAATTCTTCTTTCATACACAATCTAAAACAATAGTATCGCTGGTTTATATTGTTCGTTTGCTTAGAATCTATGAAATAGTGCTTCAGATATCTTACATATAAGCTATAGTTGTTTATACGTGGTTGCATTAATTCAAATTGAAAATACCAGTGCAGTAAAGTTTAATGCAATTTGCGCAGAGCGGCGTTCGCGAGGGCGATTCCGTGAATTTCGAGAACGACGTAACACACAACGTAATGTCGCTTTGAGATGTCTCTTTCGCATCTCTCTAAATAACAGCGGCTTCAAGGATCGTTTGACCGCGGCTCTCTGATCCTATTAGCTCAGACTTCTTTCTCAGATTTTCATCTCTCTCGTTGTGCATCACTCTCCTCTCGTCCCTTTCGCACGCGTAACCCCTTTATCGTCTCTCGCGTCTATTTCCGGCGCTTCTGGTCCTTTACTCGCTTTTAGCGGCTTTGAAATCGTCGAAAAACAGGCGGTCGATTCACGTGCCGCTGATTAGCGTAATTACGAGAGAAATTCTTTAGCCCGGCCGGATTGTCACGCTACCCCTTCTTTTTTTCTTTCTCGAGACTAACGTCCGAGGCCTTCCGCCATTAGCCTCATTACCTTTACAAACACAATGATCCATATTCTCATCGCGCATTTAACGCTGAATGCGGTTTCCTGACTCTGAATTCTATCTCGTACAAAGATCGTGTAATAATACAAACGCACAGTAAAGAAGTTTGCGCAAATCTAATGTAAATCTCGTTAAGGGCAATTACGCACAAGTGTACGTCGTCGTTGTATTTTAAGGAGTACATATTTATACCTGTACTTTTTCCCCTCTTAAAATAAAACTTACAATTATTGCCGATTTTACAAGCATCCTTCAAATTAAACATGATTGAATAAAAAGATTAAAAAATTTAAATAATTACTCTTTGAAAACGTTTTTCGGAAATTAATTCATATTCATGTATTTAATCTTCCTAAATAAAGGAACTATCACTGTATTTAATCTTGCAAAGAAGAAACCATCATCGTTTCTTCTTTGGAAAGATTAAATACACGGTGAAAATATGGATCGATATGTACGAAAAATGTTTCGAAGGAGCGCCAAATTTATGGGCGATCGCGTGTTCCGGGCACATTCCTTTAGGCGAGTCAGAATTCGGTTAGAGAGTGTCGCGGTAAAGTACAGGCAAAATTATGTTCAGGTGAGTCGGGTAGAGGTAGCGACACGTCCGGTACTTTCGCAATAAGCGATAAGCGCTGCTTTGATCAGGCGGTTAGGCACGCGCTAAAAGATATAGGGTGTATCTAAGAGGAACAAAAGGGAGAAGTTACAGCCAGAGTAACGAAAAATTAATTTATATAAAATCGCACATCAAGTAATTGCGAATGAAATGTCGTTATTGAGACAATTGAGGAAAATAGAAAAAGAAGTGCTCGCGCGGCAGCATCCTTCCGCAGAAAGATATCATATAACGTCAAGACGTGTGTCGCTTGATACATAATCAGTGTCCGTATTCTATTACTCTCGTATTGTACGTGAAATAAATGTGACCTGGGAAACGTGAATAAACTGAAGCGTCCCCGATGTGCCACGTACGTACTTTAGGTACACCTTATACGCGAGCGGCGAAGGGTCGCCTTGGTAAATCCACATCAGGGGTGAATAAGTCAGCTCGGCTCGTAAGTCCGAGCGAGGAAGACGAAGGAGAGCCAACTGTTCGCGTCTTCATCAACGACACCGAGGTGGGGGACCACCCATCAGGAGCAATATCGTTTCATCAGCCGCTAATATCACCGCTTCGAGTGGTTCAACACCTTATAACGCCAGGTGGGACGTTAGTGGCGCCGCAGGAAGTCCTAATGAAGACAAATCTCACCCAAAATGGCGGCCGAACTTATTTCCTGCTCCGCCTCCTTCTCTCTCCATCAGTCCCTCTCCGTTCGTCTTGTCCCTTTTCCACTGCGGTCCCCTTTCTTCCTTGCGAATCAATTTGGCAGCGGTATTTTTACATTTTCCGCCGCGCGATTGAGATAAGGGGGATACGAATTGAAACGGTTTTAATCGATTGAAGAATCTTAATCGTATTCGTGATGCTTCTGCAAACGTCAAGATTCAAATTTGACCCACTTTATTTTTTATTCCATTAATTTATTCAAAAACTCTATTAATTTTTAAACAATTTATAAGTCTCTGTTGTGCTATTTCTTATTTATAAGTTATATTTTTCTTCTTATATTTAGATTGAAAATAAATTTTATTTATTAAAATTTATGTAAATATATAAATTAATCAAATTAATTTAAATATTTTTAAAAGAAAAATTGATTTAAATTGCATTTTTACATTAAAAATAAAATTTATTTAACTGTAAGGGTTTGTATTTAAAAAATTTCTCCCTGTCTTTACGTTGCGAGAAACCAAACTTAATCTCAACTAATTATTGAAGATCTACAATAAATAATAATAAAGAAAAATCCGCAATAATTCTTGGAATAAAAGAAGTGGAGACGGATCTTAGAGGAATAAAAATAGTTGACTTTTATTTAGACAACAAAGAATACATTTTTATTTTGTGGTCTGGTATCATTAGTCGATGCTGGTAGGAAGTTACACAGCGAGAAACTTTTCGTAATCGTAGTATCATGTGTATTTGCATATGTAAGCAGGATTGTAGGCGCGTGTACACGCTTCAGAGGCGATAGCCGCTGGATCGACGCTAGCTGCTTATCGATCGCACATCCATCGCGTTACAGGCAGTACGGAAATAAACGACTCAGGTGAAAAATCATAGGTGCCTTCGATCCGAATGAACTATTGCGAATCACCGGCTGGATATATCACAGTTTACGTCATATATTTGCATTGTAAAGGCCAATGTGGCGATGAGACACGTCGCGTTACAAAATGATATAGCCAGCACAAGTGGACAGAATAAATTCTGGCAATACAGAGATTTTTTTGCAAATTTTATTAACTCTTAAAACGACAAGGTTAAGTCAGGATCAAACGTTTTGATGTGTACTGCGAATTTGCTTCAAATCCACGCTCGGTTCATGTGTAAAATATGAATTTCGGAAACATTAAGAATGTCCACACATTTTCGGATGGTCTAGTGGTCTCGCGGACCACACGTGTCCACCCGGAAATAGGTTCCCCTGGGTGTAATATTGCTACAGAATTTGTAAGGCCGTAAGCGTCGAATGTCATGCTTGTGTAGCGATAATTTTTCGAAAAATAATTTCCTTCAACATGTCTTTTTTTTTCGAATAACATCGCAGTTAGTGTGTCAAGATGTTCTGGCAATTTGTGTGGCACCTAAAATCTCTTTTTACGAACATTTTTATGAGATCATTTGTCAAGGCTTCTTAAAGTTATGAATAGTATAAATTAATGGACAATTAGATAGAAAAGTTTGAATATAATTCAGTGAGTCATAGAGCGCTTTTATCGTTTTGTTTGTAAAGTAACTAAAAAAAGACACGTTTAAATACAATGCAGTTTATGATAGAAATAAAGTTTTTATACAGGCAGAATTAAATTTTATTTATAAATTCTTCTTTTTATGCAGAATTAAATTCAATAAAAAATAAGCGAATAAAATATTTAACTAATCTAAAAAATAAGACAAAAAACTTAGTTTATATTTATTTATGCAATGTGTAAAATTTAGATGTAGTTTGCATAGAAATTCGAACGCAGACAAAATATTTTGCCAATTCGATTAACTCGCTACAATACCTCGCTACAATATCTCGCTCGATAGAAACGTCAGCAGGTAACGCTGGACCACCAACAATGCGGAAGATCTCGGATGGTGAAAAGAGCGGTATCGCGTTGCAAGCGCAGCTGCCATGACTGAACAAACGATAGAACGAACCTTTAAGGGTTAATGGCCATGTATAGAACGAAGATATTTCACAGCACTTCTCGCGATGTATTAATTATGGGAAATAATCAACATTGGAAATCACTTCGCGATGTTTTCGATCGTTTTCTCCTCTTCGCCGTTCATTATCGATGCTTTTCTCGCGCAATATATTCTCCTTTCCTCTCGCGGAGAGACTCGAAGATCCTAGGCAATGTTACAACTTAAATCTAACGTTACTCTTGAAAATGATTCTCCTTATGGCAAATCGGAATGCAAATAAAGAGATCGAAAACGCAAACGTAGAAAGAGAGAAAGACGGAGCCGCGCCATGTCGTCATCTGCATGATGTTGATCGTAATCATCGGGAGTGGGTCATTAGCTCCGGCATAAAATTAATAAACTCATAAACAACCGCGCGAAACATCTCGCGATAAGCTGTAAAAAAATCCCGTCGTAACGACGTCGGATTATCGCGCGACAATCGCGGTGCCCTAAGTTCAGGGTTCAAGGTCGATGACGAGACGACGACACGATTACATTGGCTTCTTAATACAAAGTGCTCGTTTTACGAGACATTAATATGCCACATTGGTCGTAAACCAATCGGGTATTGCTTCTCTCGTTCCTTTTTTTCCCTTCCCTCCCGCTCTCCTCTTCTCTCCTTTTCGCTTCCGGCATGCGTAAATGTCGCCTAGCCATGGGAATGACAAACGTCGCGGAGCAATGAAAAAGGCGAGTCGCGCGTAGCGCTGCACAATTAGCATTTATAACGTGGTAATGGCGTAGCGCGAAGTTATTGTTGCAACGCGCTCGCACTCGCATTCGAGTTGGCTGACGCGATGAAACTGATGATGCTGAATAATCACATGGTGAATGGACTTTTTGCAAGAAGCACCGGAGCTTTTTGCGGTGCGAACGCTTGGCGGGTCGGGACCGCCGCGCCGTACCGAGCGCGGGATTTCCATGCGATATTTAACGTCAGGGGAATATATACGATATACGGATGCGGATAATTCCGCGTTACAAGAAATCAGTGGACATGAGTGTCGTTAATGTCGCTTTATCCCCGCGGCGATTACGGCAGGCTTTTAATATCGGGGATTATCATAATCTTAACGCGCCCGCGCGTGCATGCTGATGCGTGGTGAATTAAAAGTATTTCAGGTTTAATCAACTTAACTAGAGTTAAACGAAAGTTTCCGTCCTTCCATTTAGTCCGCGACTTTCTACACAGGGATAATTAATTATCGAACAGTGCTCGAGTACAATCGGTGAAACGGAGTCGAGCTCGCCTTGAGGATTCCAATTACAACAAAAGGCTTTTCACACGGTTGAGAAACAGGTATTAAAAGTACCGATCGAACTCGACCAATTAGACTTGCGAGCATTACGAATAATGAGCGGGAGTTTCTTGTTCTTTCATTCGCGCCGCGCCGCCCTTGTTAACGTGTCGTTGACCGTAAATCCGACGGAATGGAATTCGCCACGGTTCTGCAACGTTGTTGAATTTTGCGCCATTGCTAAGGGGAGTAAAAAGGAGCGCTCTTAAACGATACCGCCGCGGGGAGCCAACTTAAATCCTTATTTAACGACGAATAATATTATCACGAAATGGCTGTACGAATATAGCAGATGCGATAACG
Source organism: Tetramorium parvispinum (assembly GCA_011638315.1). Lineage (NCBI taxonomy): Eukaryota > Metazoa > Arthropoda > Insecta > Hymenoptera > Formicidae > Tetramorium > Tetramorium parvispinum. The sequence goes on from VBVR01000055.1 coordinate 13,419, forward strand.
ACGCTTTCGGCTTTCAGAATCCAATCTTTTCCTTTCTTTTGTTTTTATGAGATCATTAATCGTTAAAGAGCGGTGACTAGATTGTGAAACAAGAAGCGTGCCGCCATCGTCGTCAATTTCCCCTTTATCCAATATCTCTCATCGAACGTCGACGCGCATCTGTCGCGTACGTGCGGCCGTCGCGCCGCCGCAAAATCGGTACAGAAACGGCGCAAGAATTCTGTTCGGTAACGCATCTCATTTACTTATAAAATAATAAGGATTATCGTTAATGGCGGAACAGTTGCGGCCTCCGCGTCGTCGAGCTCTCCGCTTTAATGGCCCCGCAAGAAGTCGTCGGAACGCAGGCCTGAATTCTGTATCCGATCACCGTGAAATAACCGACCGGGCTGGAATCGGTGTGCGTAGAGCAGCATAATGCACGGTAGCACGGCCTTCCTAGTAGTGCCGGCGATAAGCAGGTACGGGACAAGTCGGAACCGCATTAAGGCGGGTAGCACAGAAAAAGAGCTCTATCGATTTCACTATTACGTGCCGTTAATAATATCGACGACAGCCATTTCATCGACGAATTCGAAAGCGAGAGGCGTGTACGTGTGATATATCAGATACATGACATTTTTCCTTCGCGTTCTCTTCTGCTCCGCGTCGCCACCGCTCGAAAGCCTTTATTCGTCCCCTTGCCCTGCATAAGTTTCTTGGAAAATACATAGCACATAAAATACAAATATAAACTTTAACGATATTTCAATTTTAAATACTATATTCGATCGACGAGAAAATCACTTAATCAAAATCTATTCGCTCTAATTTTATTCCTGCCTTCCTGGCAGAGAAATTGTACGTTTATCAATATTATCGATATTCTCTTGCTGTCTGCCGTTTCTTCGGCTAGAAGAATTTATAGATTTATTATGCCAATGATTAACGGCAGAGAAACTATCTTTTACTGCGCGAGGAAAAGGGAAAAACGTCGATAAGCCGAACGAGGAGAGAGGAGAAACTTAAAACCTGCTCGACAACATGATTAGCGTTTCGAACTTCTATGCTCGTGTTATGAGACGTAGGCGGAACATAGGCATTATGAAATATAAGGTGCCTTCACAGTCGCGTATACTTCCTTTGAATCGCTGACACTTGCAGCGTGTGCAAATTCAAGGACTATCATTTAAAGCTATTAATCTTTTAGCTCTGATCAATTTCAAGATTTTACATTTTACATCACTATAGTTTGAGCTCGGCTAATTCGAAGGTCTTCGGATATTTAAAAAGCACAAAGATTTCGACGTAATTAATCTTGTAAAAGTATCGGGGAGAATCCTCGGTTATTAATCTTGTAAACCTTCATCCCGTTAGTTATTCTTGCGTGACGCAGCCTCTTTGTTTCTTAGACGTTATTTAATGAGGTGGTATTACCTTATTAAGTACCTACGTTTAGCTATGTGTGCGGTAGACGAGTAATATGAGCGACATCTTTACGGGGCATATCGATTTCCTTTCACTGCCGCTCCCGGATGCTATTGCTTGTATCAGGTATTCATCATTAACGTCATCCAATGATGGAGACTCGAGATTAATTCAAGAAGGACGGTTAAATATGCAGATATTAATGGCAGTAACACGATGACATTCGCACATTCTCTATAAATAATGTTTTCCATCAATATCAATTTTATCATGTATCGAGGACATTGCGATGATATATAAGCGAAATGAAAAGAAAGAGACGCAATGTGTCTCTCTAAAGAGCAGGACACTCTGCTTTTCCGTAACGGAAACACGCAAAAATACTTACATATCCTTAAACTTTCTAATCGTGCCCTTTCTATCATACCGCATGATAAAAACGACTATCTTCTTATTACCCATTTTACCTGATCTTGTTCCTCACTTCTTTGAAAATCATCAAAGCGAGGAAAATGATGGGAAAAGGGCGGTAACACGGAAAGAAGAAGTTAATGGCTAGACAAGCTTCGTGAGATTTCATCCGACGTTCGTCGCGCTTCGTCGAGAGAAAATAAAAAGAAACAATGAAGAGGCGTTTCTTGATCGCGTTCTTAATTTCCTGTCCGATTGTTGCCAATCGGCCGCCTGTGCCTCTTTTGTGCGATGCCGAACCTCTCCTGGTTCGGACCACCTTGAATTAATTTGGTTAGATCAAGTAAAAACTGTGTGCCCGTTCACACCTAATTTCTAAAAGGGCGCATATCGGCGTATTGGCACAGTAGAATTTTTAGACGAAATCTATTCGTTTAAAACTCCGTGGAGTTTCAGTCGTCCCGAGTTTTGAAGCGCTGTTACGTTTACTAAGTAATGCTTTATCAATTCATGAATTTTACAATTTCCTTTGCGACAGAAAAATTATTGACAGAATTGAAATATAATCGTAGCAAATTTCTTTAATTTAATATAGTCAATATAATTTAATATAAATTTTTTTTAATTCAGAAATAACATTGTAAGCGTTTTACATATTTACGAACGCTCCATGCGGCTATAAAATTTTTTCTAAAAAAAAATAGAGCTGTAGAAATATTTCTTATTTAGAAGACTCGCGACATTATGCGTCGCTCGACGAGCATCTCTTTGAAATCGTTTTGCTTCTCTCACTTGGACTGATCCTCTATTTACTTTCGTCGGCGCATGGAAACGCGCTTGACGATGCGCGACAAACAGTGCAGTCTAATTAGCAGCCGTCTAATCCTACTCACAGCCGTGTAAATTTGCAGCGAGCCTAATCGTCGGCAGTGATGCTACAACGTTTCTGAATACCGCAATCATAGGCGATTGGAGTAGACATGGAGAATCTGTTATCTGTATGTTATTGCAAGTATAATCGATTTTCAAGAGAAGAACGAATCCGTTTAAATCCTATACATTAAAAGAATATCTTCGTGTTCCAACACGTAATCACTATAGAGAAAAAAGCTTTTTAAATTTAATGTTTTTTTTTTTAAGTATTATCATCGTTATCAATTTATACAAAACTTCTTTATTTTAAAATAATCTGATTTACATTCAAATAGATTTTTTATTTGAGCAGTATTTTAATGAAACAAATGTCGAGTGAATTTATTTCCGTAATTTGTTTCGTGTTAAGAGCGTCCACATTTCTTAACGCATTACTTTGCGCGAATATAAATTAAGCGCTCGATAAAGCTTACGGGGCGAAATAAATTTCCGATTTCCACGAGCGCGGTTAATGGCGGCGGTCAAATAGCGCAGGAGAGAGTAGTTGCCTTGTGTACCGTTTGTGGAATGCGGCGGACACTTTAGTTTCAGTATCCAATAAGTCCTACGCCACATTTACGTCGAAGTGTGTAGATCCGATGTGTAACACAGCTATACGTACTAATATTAGGAAGACCGTACCGTTAGAGGGAATTAAGTTCGACAAAGCTATATATATTTTTAAGTAAGTTGAGTTTCTCCTGACTTTCCTTGGACGAAAAACCGACGTAAGAGTTCGCGAACGAGTCTGCTGCTTTACAAGAATCTCTGCCGCGCCTCTCCCGCGTGAGCGTATTAACGGTGCATTCAATAACCGCACAATAGCCAACGCGGTATCGCGATGCACTGCAGTTAGAAGAATCATCTATGGCCGATCGATTTCGCGAGATGCACGCGAGAGAGAGTGTGCACGCATGTGTGCGCCGCATCGCGCCGCTGCGCGTTAAATTGGAGCCATCGTCGGCATCATTCTCGTTATTATTACCGACACATTGTTTCGTTATTGCGCTCAAATTAATCCCGAGCAAGCGAGCGTCTCGCGGGTTTCAAAAGAGATCGTGGCTGACACGAATAGAGATACGCGACCTCGTCCGGTGCAAATTGCGAATCGCGCGGTAATTTAGATAATTAACACGATTTATTTTGCCAAGTAAAAGCGAATGATGTCGCGAATCCGACGACAACAGCGAGATGAAAGCTGCTTTACGTTGACATAATACGATTTTACTTTTTGAGGGGAAACTCGCGAATTATGAATTTTATTTATTTTTATTTCAAACTCATTAAATTTGATTAAAACGACACAGAATGACGGTGTCGTTATTTTACTAAACGACAATATATGTTTAGCTTTAGGTATTCAGTCCAATCAAAGGGCTGACGACGGCTAGAAAGCTTAGGGGATCATCTTTATACCATCTGAATCACTGTCTATTGTGACACGTGGAATTCCCCGATCGATCAATTTCGCCGATTATAAGGAGGACAATCGCACGCGTCGCGCGAAGACTCGCATATGCACATACCGCGCTGTGTCAAGCGTCACCACCTGTGCATACCGTGGCTAAACCGATTTTGCTTTCGCCTTAGCTTCCCAGGCTTTCCAGTAGATTAAATCCCGATCCTGTAATTGGATGTTCGACGACGAGGAAGCAGATGTCCGCCGCGAAAACGCTCGTCCGACCGAATACGACGCACCCGTTAAAATCATCCGCGTCGAATCGCGACACGGGGTATATCGCAAACAGGAAAGCGCGTTTGCGTTTGTCATTCTTTGTTTTTTTAACAATTAGAATATATTTCTCGCGTGGAGCGAAGGGGAATAATCTACTTTAAAGGCTTGGAGATATCATAAATGCATTTATCGTACATGAAAAATTGGCGCAAACATCTAATCTAAAACTTATGCGAAGTAGAAAAAAATGTATTTAATGACACACACACACACGTGCACACATTTCAATGATCGATGAATCACTGTGTTATTAATATTGTTTTAAAAACTCGTTATCAAAATCGTTATCAAAATTATTTATTGCCGCGAATGCATAAAATATTAAAGGCAAGTCATAAACGGACAAACATCAAACTGAATGTTTGCTATTCGCGTTATCTCTAGAATATGTAGAATGTTTCTGCAAAAAAATACAAAAAATATATTGCAAAATTTTTGTTATACAATGATTGAGGATTCCATCAATATTTTCAATTCCAAGAATCTCTCAACTGAAAATATTAATTGTTAAGAAAGTATTGTGAAATATTGGGATTTAGATTTTAAGTATAATTTATGAAGGGTAATTTCATACACGAATGGGGCGAATAGATAAAAGATGCCGTCTACCAGTAGAAAACGTCACGATTCGGATGCACCTGTCGAATCCAATTAAGGTCTCCCGACCTTGGGTAATCTTCGAACGAGATTCCGCGCCGCTCTCCGCGGAATCGAAGGAATCAATTCCTCGCAATTTGCTCGGAGCTAATTACAGAAAGCGTGCGAAACTTAATCTCATTACGCGAGTGGTTGCGAGAAACGAGACTAACCGAGCGAAAGTGCAACAAAATGACGACGTTCGCGTCCCCGCGGGCTCTTCCGTCCGATTGAGCTCCATTCACGCCTTCAAAAATGCACCGGAGAAAATTTATTAATGGGTATTAGCAGGTGTCTGTTTCCGCCAGAGTGATCGTATTACGGCTCGTCATGCATCAGACGCGCGTGTCCAATTTGGATGCGTCCGCGAAGTCATCGATGACACAAAACGTGTTTTGGAAAAAAATGTTTTAACGTTTAAATCACTTAAGTAGATCTTAACATCAAACAAGCTATAAGAGAACTTCAGTTCAATAAAGTTTAAAATTTCTTTCTTCAATATATATTAAATACATAATTTGGAAACGAAGTCTTAATGGTAATTTTCGATACACGATGCATAATAATAGCTCGTAAATATTAACTGTAGATTTATATATATAATATATATATATATATGTTTGGTCGAAAGGAATGCAAATCCCGCGAAAGAAAAGTCTACAATTGGAAGAATTATTTCCGCGGCGTGACGACTTGTCCGGCGGAATAACGTTCTATATTTTTCATCGCTGGCGCACCGCGGTAAGACGGGAATATTTTCCGCGTCAGCTCCACAAATCTCTCGTCACGGCGGAATAGCCAGAAGGGCGCGAACGACTTCATTCCTCCGGGCTTGCGTGGAATGTTAGTTGAAACGTGGCTGCGTGAAATACACGTGTGCGGAAAAGCGTAAAACGCTGCTGCCGTAGATGCGCGTGGCGCCGCGTCCCTTTTCACCGACACACCAAGAGGTCGCGCGCGCGATCTCTCTCCCTTTCGCTCGTAAAACTCCAATCTACGCGACGTAAGCGACTCTTTACAATTTTCATTTGTTTTCAACGGTTTTAATTTAAATCCGCGCGGGCATGCACCAACGTGCGTACGTGTAAACACGAGGGTAGAATCCGTGGTATTTTTACATGTAAAACGAGTTAAATCGCGAGGGAGCGAGATTATTAATTCCTCAAATCTTTCGGCGAAACGAATATTTTACGCGCATCGCTGCGGACAGAACTATTGTCGGAGCTCTGAAAAAGGCTGTGGCCACGTTGCTTCTGCTTATTTTATTAATCTCTTATTAGCAAACGCGACGCAGGAATTGATTTAATTAAGTAGCGCAAAGGAGATGATACTATCGCAAGTTTATTCTCTCTGAGAGCGAATGATATTTTCAGTACGAATAAAGTATCTATTCAGACGCGAATTCATTACGGGCCAAGAGACCTGACAGGAGTCAGAGCCTCCTTAGTGGTCTATTTCTACGCTGACGTCGTTCTATTTCGCGTGGCGCATTTATCTTTCTCTATTTCTCTTTCCGCGTTAGCCACGAAGAGGCAGATGACAGAACTCGACGTGTAAGTATGCATAAAGCGGTACGGGTGATTAGGTAATGACTCCTTTAACACTGGAACACCGCCAACACCCGGCACGAGAGATGCCGACGACACTAACGACACGCCGATAAAAGATTGCCTTGTTCCTCCGGCGCGAATCGCGGATTCCGCGCGAATTCTCCATTATCTGGAAATCATTCCGGTAATCCCGCCGTTATTACGCGTGATTTGCGTCATTTGGATCGCTGAGCTTTTAATCCCCCCCCGTTATCTACGTCCACGATAATGGGCGATATAAAAAAAGATTACAAATTACCGAGCGAAGCTCTTTTTACCGACGTTTATTAGTATTTAACACGTTTTCGCGAAATTATATTCAACGCATCTCTCTCCCTTTCTCTCTTTCTCGCGCGTCTAATTAAATTTGTCACGAAGCGCGACGCGTCACGCGCGACGATGTTAAGTAAATAGCTAACGTACTCGCGACTTCGTTGTCGAGTAACGAGGAGATGACACATTTAACGCTGGCACACGTCCAACACTTGGCATTGCAAAGTGCCGGCATCGACGATACGCGATCTTCAACATGGCGGAAGATTTCGATCTGTAATTTACTTTCCGACAGATCGCGATCGTTAATGTGGCACATAACGTCGTTAGTCTACTATTAATATGACGTTCATATAGTGCTTCTTGACGTAGTTCTGAAATGTAAAGATATCCCGGAGCGACTACATTGATACAGTTGACTACATAAATTAGCGGACTGATAGTAATTCATAACATAAGAGACAAGTGTTAGTTGTCTCAAAACGAGGACTGAAAGCATTTGAGAGACGAAAATACAATATTTATTTGTGGTAACACTTTTGATAGACATGTAGGAGGTATACACTGAAATAAAATTCTAGGTAAACTTATAAGATGCATTTAGGAATGCAATTTTTGAAATATTTAGTTAGTATTACTAAATACAGTAATAATAACAAAACATTTGATAACAATTATGAACATTTCATTTTTATAACATTCGTTTGTCATAATGATCTATATGTTTAGAATGTTTGATGTTTGAAACTATTTCATCAAGGCTGTTAGTAACTTTTATCAAAACTGGATTATTTAACCAATCTTTTCTTTCCGTGTGTAGGAAATGCAAAACAACTTTTTTTAAACGAATTTTGGAATAATAATCGTAACTTTCATATTCGTAAAAACATCATCTGGCATATTTTTACTGTCGACTTTCTTTCGACGGAGCCGAGTAATATTTTAGGATTCCGCATCTAAAATATGTTCGCGTCGTCCGATTAAAAAAATCCGCGGTGATTTTCAATATGCGCGCTCCATCAAATCTCGTTAGCGCTAAAAAAATCGAGCTGGCTACGATAGATCGTTAATGATCGCGCAACGCACCACTCGTCGGCTAGATCGTTCGATCGAGCAGCTCGCGGTGCTTTATTTGCATCATTGACGTCTAAATTGGACGCGTGAATGGAGGTCGCCCGCGGCGAGCGGGCTAACGGCATCGGCGGACCTATAAGAGAAGCAACACGAGACCAGAACTCGAGATAAGTCCTCAAACGTGCCGCCCATGTGAGTATCTGCCCGTGATTCGAAGCAGAAGCCTCGTTCGCCACAGGAGACGCTTCTGCTTATCTACCCTGTTCGCCACCACGACAGAAATGGCCGCGGATATTTTCCATGAAGAATTTCCGCTTCTCTTACATCGTCCTCGCCTTCGTTCCTTCTACAGAAAGTAGTCAATCACGTCGAATCTTCGAAGCATAACGTCCGCGATATGCCGGATCTCTATTAAAGCAAATAGATATTTGACTTATCTAACTTGAATAGCGTGAAACTTCTTGACAAGAAACGCTCTTTCGCTAATTTCTTCTTTTTGAAACAAAAAAGAGTGAAAATGACAATGCTATTTAATGTGTCTACTAAACAATGCTATTTAATATTTATTAAATTTTAATAAGATTGTTTTGACTTTTTTATATGATTTTTATTCCTATTTGTACGAATTTGTAGACATCAGAAAACACAGATGCGAGTTTCAAAGAAGACATTGTGTTGCGTCAAAACGTATTGACGGAAATTAATGTATGTAATTTTCTAGACTAGCTTCACCTATGATAATCGATCCACAAAGATCGTATAAATGTCAAACTGGAAAAATTGCCGAAAAGTATTTGCATTTGAGAATTAATAACACAACATAAATCTTCGCATTAATACAGCGCAAATTTACAGATTAACGGCTAAGCGCGCGGAGCTTTAAGAATCGCGGCAGCCTGAAAGCCGCCTGTTATTTCAGCGTCCACCAACCCCGCTCTTTCTCTTTCTCTCCATCTCTCTCGCTCCGTCAACAGATTGCGGGCTTAATCGGCCGTGAAAAGAGCGAATCGTTTTGCGCGATTATCCGGGCGCATTGTCTCCTTTCCTCCGCGTCCCTACCCTCGGCGGGAAATGCGAGGTCCTTCGACGAGGGACGAGATATTAGCACGGAGAGGTGTAACCGATTCGTAATGCTCGCGGGATGTGAGTTTGGGGAAGACTGGGATAGCCCGACGCGGAGAAGGGCAAGGAACGAACGCGTCCGCTCCGCCCGAGGGGGGTGACATTTAATTATCCTCTGAGAATTCAGTAATTTTCCGTTTTGTCGCGTACGTACTGCTAGTCACCTCACCAGATTGCTGGACCGAGAAACTTTTCCGCGTTTCCCGAGTAAACGTCACGTCTCGACGTCTCTACGCCGTTTTACAATTTTAGGACTTTCTTAAATAGTCGGAGTTTTGCAAAATAGAGAGATTTAAATATTTTATCGACACTTTTGAATCTGCAGCATGGGTTCTTTACACCGTTTTAATCTTGCTGCGAGTACAGTATTACAACGCGATATAGAGTTACAATTAATTTTGTAAATCCCTCCTTTCTTGCTTTTACAATGAAGAGATGGTTTACTCTTTTTTTTATCTCTTCGTTCCCTCTGTAACGCGATATAAATGAAAATTCCTAACGTGAAAAAATAAAAAAGAAGAATTGGGCGGCCATGCGTCGACGCATTTACACGCAAAGACGCGTGTACCGTTTAATTATTCCTCGGGAATCCGGCAATTTTCCGTTTTATCGCTCTCCCACTTTTCACGTCCCCTGGCAGAATGGGGTTTCTCACCCTAGATTCTCGTACCGTATGGCAGCCATAGCTCGAAGGCTGATCCGCATTGCTCTTGTCGTAACTTACAAGTGCCTATTTCTCCGCCTATCTCCGCTTGTAGAAGCACCGACATCGATATCGCCATTCACCGTAAGGAAAAACGCTTTTCCGTCGAAGGTGACAAAAGAAGCTCGCTTGGCCGCGTAAAATAAATGGTCCGATTTATGAGCCACGGCTGAAGTCTTGGCTAATCAACTTTCAATCGTGTCGATACACCTTCCTGTGATATTGGCACGATAAAAACGCGTTATAAGATCGCTCCTTCCAGGGTCGGTTTTTCTTTCAATTTTCCAAAAACGTACTTGTTCGTAGAACGATTAAATATCGGAAATTAAAAGTTCGCGCATCTAAAGATTTCTTCGTGAAATTTATTCGTAATAAAATTATATTCGTAATAATGAAAAAAGAAATACACTATTGGAAGCTTTATTATGCATTTCAAAGCTTCAATAAAATATTTCAACACAAAAATTGTTATCTTTTTTGAAAAAAAAATTTTCCGAAAGTCTCTTTTATTTACGTATTTTTACATATATTTTATTTTAGTTTACACATATTTCTGAAATTAAGCGAAATATTACTAATATTCATGCGACATGATATTTTCGTAATTGTTTTCTGTTGAAGAAAATCAATATTTTAAAACGAATACAGACTTGTGCCCGAATAATTTTAACTCTTGGGCATTCTCACGTTGCATTTAAAACGACTGATTCATTCAGATTGCACGTGTGAACCCAATCGCAATGAATCTATAGTAGATCACGTAAAAGGGCGCGACGTTACCGCGACCACATCGCGACCCTGCACCCACGTACATCACCGTCCCAAGTTTCGCGTCCATATAGCTTCGCGTTCCTGTCCAATGACCGCGGTGTATTCGCCCCATCCCTTGTCGTCGCCCTCGTAATACCGGCGGGCGGAGCGAGTGGGTCTCTCTCTCTCTCTCTCTCCTCTCTCTCCGCCGTGGTGATCAACCATTTGTCACCAGGCCGCTGGATTTCCCATTTTCCGCCCGATTTCCCGACAACGACAGTGATATCCCCCTCTAAACGCGACCCTCAACCCCCGTCCACCACGTCGTCCGCTTCCACCCTCGCTCCTTCTCGCTGCGAAGCGGAAGAACGAGGAAGAGGTGGTGCTACCATCGCGCCGCCGGCATCAAGGTATCACACTGCCGGTTCAAGAAGAGCACCAGGGCTGTGCTTGTATGCATTCAGAAATTCTATCATCGATAGAAAATTTAAATGTTTTTTGAATATAGGGAAAGAAATAATCAAGAAGTTAGATAGCTAATGCTGAAATTAAATAAATCCGAGATTTTATAATGAGAATGAAAAAAAAATTAAACATTATAGAAGATGCTTATTTTTGCGCATAGCACAAAAATGTCTAATTTATTTAAATCTGTCTGTTCATTAGAAAATAACTATTTAATTTCGATTATCAATCTCTGTATCAATTTTAGTAAAAATTATAAGTACAAAATTAAATAACCATTATACCAAAATTGAAGTAAATTTTCTGTTAAAAATTATGCAGATTTTTATTTCATTTTCAATTTGGAATATTTTAGTGTTGCCAAGATTCCAAGATGCGAATCATATTTTTTATTAAAATAAGATAGAATTTCCTCCACTTTGTTTTACAATTTTTTAAATTTGTTAGAATTATTTAATATTCCATCTCGAATGTCGTAGTGTTGTTAATGCCTTGATCTCAAAACGACTATTACTTGACACGAGAACAACCCTATACAAGAACACCCTTGAGCGGTCTCAACCATCATCAATGCGCACAGTGGCGTACAACCACTGTTATCCGTTACTCTGAAGATACCCTACACCGATAGTGGGGAGCGCCGTCGACGTTCGCAGGCGATGCTATTGGGGAAAAGCTCATTTTCGCTGTTAGCACCGGCACGCCTGGACGCTCGTTTGTTTTCCGCACCAACGCCATTGTCATCGTCACCGGGCGGGAAATCGATACTGAGTCTTTAAACCTTTCGTCTATCGACGAGCAAAGAGAGTGTATAGAATATGGCGGCTTTCTGTCAATGATAGAAAGAAGAGGATAGAAGACCTGAATCTTTCGCGAACATAAATCTGTGCAATGCATATTATGGGATTTATTAGTTCGTCTATATTGAATTTTCAACCTTTATGGCATTTTGCTTGTGTGAAAACTTAATACATTCAGAATTGAATGTATTAATTAATAGTTATTTCGATGTTACGATAGTGACAAAAAAAAACACAGTACATAAGTACGCATAAAAATTGACGAAATATCGCTATGTCTATGTACAAGATTCTTTCGCATTCCATGATTTTATTAAGCGAGACGTATAATAGCGCGACTATTATCCCCTGTATGATAATATAATATTCCGGAAGAGGCTCTCTGATAACGATCATGACGCACCATTCGCGTAATGAGGATCGCGTGTGCCCTTTGCGGAGGTTGGGTACTCGAATGTCGGCAGAATGTTTTCCTTGCGTACAGCTACCCCCTTTCTTCGCCCCTCTACCCCTTCGTGCTCTCCGGTAATATCTTGAAACATCCACTCTTTAAGGGTGAAACGTGATATCCCGCCGCTCGTTCGATACCTCGTTATTATAATGTGGCTAACACTCGTTAACCTTTACAGGGGAACTCTAGTTTGCACTGGAAGCAGTATCCACCTCCGAGTTAACCGACGTTTTCGCCACTGTTCATATTTGCAATCCATACGAATCGTATTATAAAACCGATACGGCTCTGTCTCTAGTACGCATCTTATACATTTTTTATCCATTTAGCATTATCGGATTATTAAATAATGTCGGAAGTCTACATTCTATCGAATCACTACTATATATCTCCAGGAAATATATAGGTAATCATTTTATTTCATATTAACATCAGCATTACGGTAGGAATAATTTATCTTAACAGAAGAAAAGTTGCATATTAAGTTTTTGTTAATCTAATATTTTCCTGCGAGAAATTTAAGCGGCTTTAAAGGAATTACGTTAAACATGCACGCTGCGACACGAACTTCCAGTTACAATTTCACATTACATGAATATTAGCTTAATAGATATTCAAATGTAAGCCATTTTAATTGCGGGGACTTGACGCTTCCCCGGCACTATAAATATAACCCATAAATCATGTCAAATTATGAATTGAATTTTGTACGACGTCGCTCCTTAAGACGCGTCACACTAAACTGCAACATCATAAATCGTTTCTTTTGCCGGCTATATCGTCAGCCGCGCGATGATGAAGCTACCAGAGCTAGAGTAAGCGAAGGTATATAACTGCGATTGCATAAGGCGTACGTCTTTCGTATTATACGTTATTTATTTCAGCATCGCGTTGTCTCCCGTGTAGGAATAAACGAGTAAAGCACGATAATATCGTTACACTCGATGTACAATAAAAATAACGCGAGTAAGAATAAAAATCTTACATCTGCTCAAAAATGCGCGCGCGTTCGCTTTTTAAAATGCACGGTGATACTGAGCGCGAGGAAAAGAGTTAATATAAAAAGTTAAACCGGATAAGTCTTTGAGGAAAATTGTAATTTTATTAATCTATAGATTCAAGAAAAACTTTTAGTGCTTAAAAAATGTACGAAACATATTATGCGATAACATATTCTACTGCATGATACTAGGGATATACATATGCTCGCATAGTCGCATGATACGTGTAACTTATGAACCGTGCCTTATTTATTTCACTCATACCGGTCTCCATGTGAGGTCGTTCGATTGTTGAATTAGACATATAGTAATAAGTGGACTAGTTAACATAAGCGCGATGTATAGTCATAAGCTGTAAAGACATTACAGTTGGAATGAAGTGTGAATTTTTTCCCGGTGCGTGGCACGACGCGTGTTTGTTTATATAATTTGCTTGGCATTACAGTAATATTTGAAAAAGTACATTACGTTTAATACTGGGATCGAATAAATAAATAACAACTTTTCCTCGTTCTCATGCGAAATCTCTTCTGTGTACTAACAATTAAGAAATCCCAAGATGTTTAAACAATGAAATGACTAAAATAAAAGATCACGTAAATTCGCACTTATATGTTTCACTAGATATTTAATCAGCTTTTCTTTTCTTTGAAATATTTAGATACTTGTCAATGTATCAAACTACGATCGTTAACTCTTTCGCCCTTAAATTGTTAATAATACAGCGCTTCTAACAGAGTTTAAACTGACGTGTAGACATTGTCCACATCTTGTCACTGTCCTCATAGTTCTACTTCGTATACATATAATTGTAGGTTCCTATACTCGCTTTCATTATTTAAAGGCGCACTATAATACTGTGCTGCCATACCGCTTTTTTATGCGTGGCAATTTTACAGATACAATACAATCGACGAATAGCGCAGTGAAAGCATAGGGATGAATCGATCTCACAGTCATTAGCACATTGAATATGATTGCTCGATAAACGGCCGAGCAGAACGGCCACGTTTGCGCTAGATTAATGTCTCGCGGACATGAACCGCGCGCGTTTCACATTCTTTAATTAGACAGCTCAGGAAATTCGCCGCAAGTCACAGCGCGACGGACTAGGTGCGTTAATCTCGAAATCTCCCCGTGGGTTTTTACAGCGAATTGAACACGATGAATTAAACGCGGTTGATGGGATCCGATTCTAAAGTCGAACCCGCTCATTTTAATTATGTGAGCGACGCGCTCTACTTCATGCGTCAAGTTAAAAATTGACCGGCTCGCGCTGTCTTACTTCTCTGAGAAATGACGATAAGAATATCGGCTCAGAATGATTAACATAACAAGGACACAATAATTAAATAAGCAGTATCGTTTTACCGCTGGAAGGTATTGAAGATTAATCGATGATCGTCGAGATGAATAAATATTCCTGATAATATTATATAAAATATTAATATATTATGTGTCCTGAAATTAAGCCTGAAAAATATAGCTGTCGGCGAAATTCGACATGTCGATATTGTAAATTTGCTCGCGAGATCACAACGTAAATTCTTATCGTAAGGTACTTTCGTGTGACGTAAGGTACGCATAAGTAACTCGCTCGTGGATGACTGTGTATAACTGATAATGTTAACAACATACGTTGCGCGACTGCCGAGGTTTAAGGTCGCTCGTAACGTTACCCATTATAAAATGCTTGCGGGTAATATCAAACGAGATGATTTTCAAACGAACATCTGCTGTCGAGTCAACACAGGCTGAATGACGTTAAGTGATTCTTGTTTTTTTTTTCAGAATCATAGGGGATTCGAGCGTAATTAATGTCTATCAATTACGAATTGCCAGATTGCACGTTGCTGCTGTGTTGAAGAGAGTCCTTTCCGGTATTATAATGCTTCGTTTACAGCCGGTCTTTAAAGGCTACCGCGTACCGCACTGTCCGAGGAAATTCATTATTCTTATTGCGGCAAATCGTGAAGGCTTCAAAACAACGTTATTTCGAAATCCGTGCGAATTGCCTGTTCTCGTTAATAATATCGATTAGCGATATTTTGCGATCCTTCCTCATTCATAACTACGTACCAACTCGTAATTTTCTCGGCATAATTTTTTCGTGTTTTTAAATATAAATGTGCTAAATATATAAATAATAAATTATGCTCTCTTTTAAATATATATGACCTAAATAATAATATTTTAATAATGTACTACTGTTTTAGTAGTATTTTGAGACGTTTCTTCTAACACGAAAAGTCATCGTGCACTGAGAAAAAAAATATAGTTACTTTTGGATCCAACTATAATTTTATAATAGTTCTAACAATAAATGTGATCAATTTAATTATATGCATCATTATGTTAACCATAATTATTATTAGAAATACTATAAAACGGTGGTTGAGTCCAAGAGTAACTATATTTTTCTTTCAGTGTGTATTCCGAAAATTCGCAGTTTGTACTGCTGTCGCCATTGTCATCGAACGATAGCGCAAATGTAGAATTCGCTATACTGATCCTTGAAATTAACACTATCGAGCAACATTACATGTAATAATGTATATTGCGATATGAGGAAAAGGAAACTGACACGGCCGTGAGGAAGAGAATCGAAGGCAGAACGGAGCAGCGATGAGAAGGGGATGAGAGGTGCGGAGAGAAAAGGAAAGAAAAAAAAAACGAGCCAATACGAATGAAAAGAGAAGCGAAGCCGCGGAATAGAGCCATAAAGACTTTACTGCTCGTGTCAGACCGCGCGGCTCGCGAGGCTCATTGTTTCGAATTCGAGACTTCCGTTCGGTCAGAGCGGCCCCGACCAGATCCCACCTATTAACTGAGAAGATACACGCGAGTGTGCAGCGACGGATACACGCGGGGATGCGGAGCGGGATATCGCCGCGCATTCATAAACGGCTGTCGAGCGGTGAATGGCGATGCTTCGGGGAAATTTGTGGGCTATTTGAAAAGAAATTTTTGTCTCTATTATGAGATAAATTGCGGCCAAGAGAGAGGAGCCGCTGGTGATGCGACGTATGTTCGAGGCATTATAAAATAATGACGTCTCACACCCTGACAGGTATTTCCTATTTTATCATAATAGGAATCCTCGAGAAATTGAATGGGAGTGCGATATAAATTAGGCTTTAAATTTAAATGGGAGGCTATATCAACAGTCGTGTAATAAAATTTTCAAAATTCGATTTACATTGATTTCGTAGTGAGCAGTCTTTAAGAATTGAAATTAATTCGACGCTACCTCGAAAGCTTTATGCGATATGCAGAAAGATTGATCTCGCATCACGCTTCGTCCGTTTTCATATGCAAATCGATTCGAGGTAGCCATCTTTACGCTCGATAGCATCGGATCTCTGTGCGAGGCTTTATTACGTCGCTAATTAGTTTGGGTGCGGACGGAAAGTGCTAAGTGAAACAAAAGGCCCGAGTTGAATCGCAAAGGTCACTTCGAATTGAGAAAGAACAACCGATTTTTCTTTCCGCTCGCTTTGTATCGCTTACCGTCATCTCTGGCGACTTCCTGTTCTGACTTTGCCAAGAACTAAATTTCCGCTAGGAATTAAAGGTGAAATTCGCCTTTACTGGCGAAGAGCTCCATTCGCACTTGATAATAATTCGCTCATGATATCCATGATAATTATTATTTCATTCATGAAAACAAAGATAGAGAAGATAGAGAAGTAAAATAGAGAAGAAACAAGACAAATTTTAAAAATTGGATTTTGTACAGGTTTTATTTAGGTTTTTCTTAGATGTGTCATTTTTAAAAACAAATAAAACTATTTATACATTTATATATAATTAATTTTCATAATTACTTAAATGTACAATTTACGTCAGTTTTTATGTACGCAAACGTAAATGTGAATAAAAATAGTGCAGAATAAATTCATTTTAGCATAGAAATATGTCTAACAATAAATAGCATGCAGATCTCTATAAAAATCTCATTGTTATTTTGCTGGATTCTGAAACATTTTATTTCGAGAACATTTTAAAGACAGAAATTATTTTGACGAAACATAAATATTTTATTCCATAATATTATAGTTCATATTATTCGAGATGTTATTGCACTTATCTGAATTGGCAGTACAATAAATTCGCTTCTTGCGAGAAATCTTCAGTGAATCCCTGACCCCTTTTTTAATTTTATATACCGTGATAGTTCTATGCCCCGTTATTTATTCTGCGAAATGATATTCGCCAAGTCAAGTTGTTCACAACTTCAACTATAATCCATATAACTTTGTTGACGACTTGAGTAAGTATGACAATCAGTCTCTTTCCAGTTGTGATTTACTTGAATTCAAATGAAACTTCGTACAGCGTTCATACACTGTTCGTGGATATTCAGCATCAAAGGCAATACTTTATAGCGAATAACAGCAATCTCGCTAACGATAATAATTAGGAAGATAATTATGACCAGAAATACCCTGGAATGCCAAAAATTGACGCTCGCGATCGGTTGAGATCAAATGACGAAGTATAATAACAGATGACTCTTTCTCTGGTCTTTTTTTTTCTTCCCATTCGAGTTTTTTTCGCGCGCAACCCTCTCTTTCTCTCCTTCGTTTTCTCGCTTCCTCAACCCTTTTCTCACCCGCTGCATCTTCGTGTCGGAGTCTCGCCGATTGTGTCGGTGCGTCGGTGTGTCCAGTCGGCGAGATCCAGCAAAAAGGATGCCGCTCCCGCGGGCATCTCTCACAATCAGACGGGGCTGCCGAAAAATACGTGACACGCGAAAATCAATTTCAACGGCGGTTGGCTCCGACGGGGTTAGCCGTAAAAGCCATTGTATCGGTGCCCCGGCAAGAGGGAGACGGAGAATGACGGACGTTCTTTCTTCTGCGCCGCGCGAGAGGAGGACCTCGAGAGAGGGCACCGCGCTATATATGCAATTCTGTCGAGCGTGCGAATTTCCTGTGGCTGCGGATTGGGTGCTAAACGATGTTTTATGCGACGATTTGCGGCTTTTCGGCAATGCGACCGGACGGCGCGAGCGAAATTATGCTCACCAACGAACTCGCTCGTCGATCCTTAAATGAATGACGACGCGCAGAAGGCATCCGGTCGGAGAACAAAAACTGTTCCGAAAAATCGATTGTGCAAAAGTCGGTCTTCTTTAAATTATAAAAAAGTCTAACGTACTAATATCTTCTATTTATAATAAGATCTGAATCAATCGGAGTCATGTCCCTGTGGTAAAGAATTTTTATATTATTAAATAATGAAATTGTATTTTATAATTCTATCATATCTTACGCCATAAAATTGTTTACGTATTCATCTATTATAAAACTATAAAAATTTTATTTTTTTATGTCACCACATAGATATTCTTTCAGAAAAAAATCTACGTTTGAAACTGAATTAGAAATTAGCTATATCAGATGTAATTAACGACTCGTATTTATCGTCACCTCCCTGCGTAACGTATTGGTATTAGGCAAGATTAAAGTCTCGAAAAGAAAACATTAACAACACGAATGTGTCAATAAAGACCGGGAAGATTTACGCCTAGGCACACGTGCTTGTCCGCGTCCCCTGTGACTTGCACCGTCACTCGAAGCGTGTAATCTGCCCCGAATTTATTTCTATTTGATCTCGAGGGTCGGCGATGATTTGTCCCCGGTACTGAGAAATCCTTGGAACGTCCCACAAGGGAGTGATCTCGCTCATGTCTCATCATTTTGAGAGAATGGCCAATGAACGTTTTCATTGTGACGATAAATCAACTATGGTATTAACGGTAACGACAAAGACTGAACTTGATTAACAACGAAAATAATGAACGCTATGAAAAGATTAAGATTGTGAATCTCAAAATTATATTCGATTCACATCAAATTATGGCAAGGGAAGAATGACATAAAGTGCTCGAAGAATCGTAAAGTTTAAAAAAAAAATTACTTCTGCACAACTTGCGTGTCGTAAGTACAGAAGCGCAAGACGTGATATCCGTAGAGGGATGGAAAGTTGGGAAGGAGGATTTCACCAAGGATGATGGCCAAGGACGAAGAGGGGGCGCGGAGATCCACGGACAAACTGAGACGGATCGGTCGCATAAATCTCCGGGCTCGGTCCAATATAAATCCGAAGGCAGCACGTCGACGCCACCGGCGGACATAAATACGACTTAGCAGGCCGCGATCTCCAGCAGCTAATTGAGAATTATTTCCCCGCGATAGTAACTGCGAGATCCCACCGTACGTTTGCTCCCTGGCTAATTTTCCCGCGAGTTACGCGAGAGGGGGGAAACCCAATTGAAACCGACGCTTCGATTGAATTCACAAAGTATTGCGCGTGACGCTTCAGACTGGAATGAAATGGTAATTTATGTCGAGAGAAAAGTAACTTAAACGCCGACCGATCGACGTTTCCCCGCAAGTCCATTTCTGCAAATGTTTCTGTAATGTTTTTTTTTATATGATACGCATACACAATGTATAATCATTTTTGTAAATGTTGTTTTTTTGATTAATCGAATCATAAAAATTAATTTTTCTTTACGAGATTAGCTCTTCATTTTTTTAATGTTTTTTATTAGATGTATAATACATAAATTTGAGGCAGAAAGAGAAAGAGAGATCATGCATCAAATAAACAAAACGACATGGTTAGATAATATTTCCAGATATTATTACAATTGTAGAAAGCGAAAATTTTCATGCTTAATTGTGTCACACTGTTAGTTGAAATCATGCAATTATGACCATCTAACTTTCTTTTCTTGAAAAAAAATAATTAAATTTCCTCTTTCTATTTGCAATTTTACATATATGCAAATACACGAACAGGAATTACAATGCCATCAGCTTTCTAGTATCATAAAAATTTCAGTATCAAGATGATTCAGATATCAAGATGAAGCTTATAGATATATCATCGTAAATGCAATTTAGAATCAATTTATTTAAACTATTTTCTTATAGTTAGATTACGCAAACTCGCGGGTAAATTACACTTATTTCTGCGATAAAATACGATATTGCTTCGTCTGTTTGTTACGTAATTTGCATTATTTTGACGGATGTAATCCTGAAACGCACATCGCAGCTTGAGCATGGCGGGGGGGGGGAGAAGAGGGAACGAGCGCAATGTAATTTGATTCTCGTTCAGCCTGGAAGTAAAGAAAGCAAAGTCGAAAACGGCACGCAGCTCGGCCGCTTTTGCCGCCGAGGTCGAGTGTCTCGAAAGAGCTACGCACTTATTTAAAAAACGAATGGTCACTTAGCGCAGCGGGGTGCTCGCCTCACAATCGGTAAAAAAGTTCTGGCGACATCCGGAGTCAAGTAGCCAATGGGCGGAGGGCTGGTGTTTTGTTTGTTCGGCAAACTGTCACAACAATTCGAGCCGGTGGATCCACCCCTCCGGCCATCGTCGTCTCGTTTTCATGAGAGCTGGAAACTTGAGTGGCATTGCGACTCGTGTCGCCATACTCAAATGTGATTAATGTACGCGTTTCGTCGGAAGAAAAATGAGAGCTCCCTGAGCGGAAGCAGCCAATATTACTGAACGCATCGATCTTTTCCAAAATTCTATTCTATCACTACGTGCGTGCGTAATTAAAATCCCTTTTCACTCCACAAAGTTTATTTAGCAAAGATAAATTTTATGTTAATTTAAGAAAATAAATATAAGAAAAAATATGTAGGAAGTAATACAGTAGCTATAAAAAAATTAAACAAAATTTTCGGAGTGACAATAATATTGAACTTTTATATAATAAATTTATTAAAATTACACTTATTTCATTTTTCTAGGACGCTATGTATACATTTGCATATATATTTTTTTCTCTCTTTCAATATACTGGTAAATTTTCGGAAGAAGATTCTAAATTTTAGAGCATCGGGTTAAACTTGTTCCATACCAAAATATAGTCTGCGATTCACTAGAATCCGGTAAAAAATAAATCGGTAGCGAGACCCAGATACCTTCCACTTAGACCCCTGCAAAAATTAGTGGTTTGATCCCTCCGTCGTTCTCCGTGCGCTTCGGTCCAATTTTTCTTGAAATTTCTCTCTCTTTTTTATTTTCTCGCGGCGTGTATTAACAACGCAGAAACGAGCGGCACTGACCGGTGAGCTGTTTATGACGTGTGCAGTAGTCGGCGCGCGGTCGACTTTGTAGCTTTTATGACGTACATAGATATTGCTCGCAATAAGCACCTACCTAAGTTGTGCAATAAACTCCGACAGGTAGTTAAAAACCCACTTTGGCGGAACTTGAAGCGCGAAACGTACTGAAAAGCATTGTCCTTGTTCACATCACTTGCTCGTCCTTGCAATTATCCGTGCGAAAACAAGGCAAATGCAACGAGGTGCTTCTACTCTGTTTTTTCTTATATAAGGGAATCAGTTTTAGTTTTGATGTACATATTATTTCAATATTTTTTATCATTCTATATAAAAAGAACGAGTTTAAATTTAAAAACATCTGCAGAAGAGAAGTAGAAGTTATGTAGAAGGGAATCATTACCTGTTTTATGAATGTAAGGAAAAAAAATCCTTTTTTTTTTGTTAATTGCAATTTGTGATTCTTTGTAACTTGTATCATTAACATCGGATTAGCATTATAAAAAAAGTAAATTATTAAAAACATACTTGTTTAGCTATTATTATAAAAAAATAGATTAAAATAGCTACTTTGAAAGAGATGTCATCGAAAATTGCTTGAAAAATAAGTCGCAAGAAATGCAACATCAAAATCTATCCGATAATTAATCCGCTAAATAATTGCCTGTTTCTAGACTCAACTTTATTTTTAACTCACATGATAAAAATCGCGCAAAGTGGTAATTATTCTTAGGCTGTTGCTAAAAAATCTCAAAAATCGAGCTGCAAGGCCCACAGGCAGGCTTGTAACGATAGCTCGATTGTAACGATCGAATCCCGTAAATCGATGCCGCAGTTCCCCGTTCGGGGCATCGTCAGAGTGAGTTACGGATTGGAGGAGAGAGAAGGGGGGGGAACAGGGAGAAATAAGAATGCCGCGTAAGTATAGAGAGCATAATAATCAGAAGTAAATTGCGAATACGTGAGGCTACCGTATTGTAGGGATCCCGAGTTATCCGCGGCTGCGGGGTCTCCGTCGTTCCCTCGGTAGGGCTTCCCTGTAGGCCCCCTTGCCCCTCTATCCCCTTCTCGTGCATGAGTTCGTGTGTGAGAGATACATGAACGCGCGAGAGCCTGACCTACCGGTAATCTAATTTGAATCCCGAAGCCTCGGTCAGATAATGGAACACGTATCGAATAATATTACGAGCGATTCGATTCGATATCATTTGTAATTCCGGAGTCGGAAGACCGCAGCACTCCGCGGGTCCACGGGGGCCTAGCCCGGCTGACTGGCGGGGTCTCAACGCGTCATGCGAACAACTCATTTTATCGCGTAGTCCGGGCGAATACAGCGTAGGTGAAAGGGTATATCGAGAAACTTTGGGACCTCGTTGGAGCGTGATCGGAGTACGGAGATGAGATCCTGTGGCCGAACGCATTCCTGCTGGATATCTCAAGGGGCGCTCGCGTGTTAAAAATAGAGAAAGCGGAGAATTTCGATTATTGTTCGAATGTAAGCAAAGTAAGAACAAATATTTTAAATAATAAGTTATTCGGTTAAAAAAATAATCTTACATTTTTACGGCGCGAAAGTAATCTATTATTTTATAAAACTTTTCGTTTAAATTAATTAATCGTTAAATGAAAATAAGATATATAAATGCAATATAAATAATAATATATATTTGTATCTTAAATAGAGCGTCTTACTTTTATAAAAAATAAAATGGAACTAGATAATTAAGCATAAATATTTCAATTCTTTTCAATTAAAAAGAGAGAAATTAAAAAGAGTTCTTAATCGATAGGTTAAATATGTCGTAAATTAAATATGTCGTAAAAGGTGATTATATAGAAAAGAATGTATGAAAGTATATGCATATGTGCTTCTAAAGTAAACGGAACATTATCTTTTTTTACTATTTGCGCATAGCTTTCCTAGCTACCGACTCAGCCAATCAGTCACATCGAAATGTGGCAATCAGTATCGCGAGTAATTTCCAAGAACCTCGATGATTTTGCACGGTTTTCTTGTTTCACGTGCTAACGGTCAGTTGGCGTTCGTAGCGCTTTCGAGACGAGACGTTCCGTGAAAAAACATAATTAGAACGCGATTTAGAAAATGAGGCAAATTACATCCGCTGATGTCTATTAATACACCTCGTTAGTTGAAGCAATGCGAGATTAACGCGTTGCAAGTTGAGTAAACAAATTAAAAGGTATTACAGTATCTTGGATTCATCTCCAATTCTCTGAAATTCTCGGTAGTAAATAATCCTCGTATTATCTGCCATTTTTCCTCTTGCGCTGCTCGCCTTCTCATTCTACCTCACGGTCACGCAAGTGTAAAATAGTTGGAGAGCACGGGAGAGGCACAAAAGGAGAAATGACAGCACGGTAATCCGACCGCGATATCTCAATAGAAATAAAAAATCTCTTTGTCCACGTTAATTTGTCGGGTCTAACGTCCGTCTATCCTACATTCAGGGATCCTGTTTGAGGAAATAAATCGTTAGGCCGTTCGGAAAGAAAGAACTTGAATTTTCTTTCATGAATACGGGCCACTCAAAACGTGGCTTCACGGGCCTTGACGATAATACCTTTGCGCCTGTTGGCACAGATTATACACCGTGATAGGGCACTGGGACGCTTTCGTAAATTGCGCAACTCTCTCTCGGTCGCGTCTTCTCAAAGAGACGTCCTCCCGAAGGACGCGGCAAAAAAGGAACGGGCAGGGGGGGGGAGAAAAAGAGCAAGAAAAAACGGGGGAAGGACACACGGGGCTGCTCCACGACAAAGGCGGAGCGGAGGCTACCTTTTGTTGAAATTTTTCGCATATTGCTCGCACCGTCGGAAGTCGCGGGCCGCGTTTTCAGTATCACGCTATATGCAAATGAGACATATGCTCTCGCCGAGCCACGTAATAAATTACACGTGTATAGGTAGGCCTAAAATTACCCCGTACTCCGGCCCCGGTGTGTGCTACCACGCACACACCGCCTCGGCTCATTCGCGCACGGGGGCATGTAACACGTGTCACAGACGCATACGTGTGCACGACGATCCGTGTCTGGTCGTCTTACGGACTAATACGGTACTTTTTATCAGGGACATCCCGAACGAGAGCGCGCGCGATAAACTGTCCTTTCGTCGCAGCGGTGTTTTAAATAGATAACTCATCATCGAACTCGTCTCTCGTGAGCTCGAAATCACGGTAGATCACCTCAAGAAGGAGAAAAAAACCTAGCGTGCACGTGATAACATTATTCATACACTGAAAAAAAATATAGTTACTTTTGGATACAACCACAATTTTCGAATATTTCTAACGATAATTATGATTACCATAATGATGCATATAGTTAAGTTAATCATATTTCGTGTTAGAAATATTCGAAAATTATGATTGGGTCCAAAAGTAACTATATTTGTCTCTCAGTGTACATTTCTTTGTTGCATTGCATATTTGATACGCGATTTTGTTATGTAATATAGGATATTTATTGGGACTTTTGCTACCATTAAGAAAAATCATCTTTAAACAAAAAAGACAATCTGTATAAACCTGCAATCGTCAAGAGTAATTTTAACATTTTTCTTAGATATTATATACAATACGAAATTCCTTTTGTTTTTCTTTACCTTTGGTTTCCTAATTGGATATATTTCCATTCTGATACACGTTTGCCGAAGTGTGAACCGCATTTATTTTGACAGTCAATACTTTGAGAGATTGGATTTTCTGATAATTAGGGGACGCATTATCCCGCGCACACGTGTACAAACATGAATCGATCTTCGTCTCTCTCGGTTACCGATACATTCTTTTTAATCCAATTACTTGAGCGTTGAAAAGGAAAATCTGAACAAAGATCTAGTCAAAACAGAAATCTGGTTGCTCGCCGGTCGTAAGGTGAAGATGTAACTCAACGCTGATGTCGGCACTTTTTTCGACTCGTCTTCGGAAAGGCTCGTAAAACCCTTCGTTTCTTGTAACGCAGGGCCACTTTGTCGCAAAATCGGATTCGCCATAGTGTCTTCGGGATTAAGATCACTGGGCTGGAGACAAACTCCATAATAATCATCATAAAATTAGAAATTTATGTATTAACAGTACAAGGTATAGTGGTATACATATATACATCCCTCTGCATCCCGACAAAATTAGAGGGGTAAATGGCACTTTCAAAGACCATTCTCGTGATCATCCATTGTCCGCCAAAGGGTCGATAAAACCTTTGAGGGAAAAAAATATTTTTCGGCGCCGATAGAAACGAGCATGAGCTTGTAGAATATTTGTAGAAAATAGGGTCAAGTATTTTTAAGAGGTCGAAAATGGGACGGGCTTTTCAGTTCTGTAAATTTCCATTTTATTTTTTAAGAACAGCGATAACTAGAGGTATAAAAATTTATTACAGTCTGGTCCCCACATTGTTTATCGCTTCTTCCGTTGCGTTGCTCTGTCACATTTGCGTGACCACGCATAGAATGAGAAAGCTTGCTTAATATTGAAAGAGCAGTGCTGAGAAAAGTAAGTAATGAACATATGGGATCCAACCTTAGAGTTTTAATTAGAATTATGAAAACGTAAATCGATGTAAACGATTGAGATGGGCAACAACGTCAAAAGTATCTAATAGATAAATTGTAATATACAATTATCATACAATTATTTTATATAATTGTAATATACAATTAAATGAAGTATAATACAAATTGGTATATTTATTTGCCGTTTATTCTGTAAATTCAAAGCAATATATATATATATATATATATATATCATACATTGCAATTTATCTGAATGAATAATTTTTCTATCCTAAGCAAGTAAAAAATGTAAGTCTGTGAAATTGGCATCCTGAAATGTGAATTTTTACAAACTTGAATGGCATTTGATTGTCCACAATTTATCCACATTTGTCCATAAATAATCATTTTTTAAAACGCACCCAGGGGTGCTAATGACATTTTTATTTAAAATTTTGTTTTGCAAGGTGGAGAAAAAATTATTTATGGACAAATGTGGACAAATTGTGGACAATCAATTGTAGATATATCAATTTTATAAAAATTCGCATTTCGTGGTGCCAAGTTCGCAGATTTAAAAAATTGTCACTTTAGAAACTCAACATTCGCGCTATCCAGATGTCAAATTGAATGATGTCGCTATTCTATTGAAACGAATTCTTCGCACGTCAAACACGACGGTATTCCATAATAAAATATTCGAGATTGAATGGATGTCGATCGATATTCGCGCAATGATAAATGTATACAGTCTTCGGCACACGACTGACCGATGTACTTATCCGTTAAGATGATCGCGTAATCGCGCACTTGTCTCGTACGCCATAAATCGTCGCGACAACCTCGTGGCACTCTCCTTTGAGAGCTAATACTTCCCGACATCGACGTCGCGAGTATGCCTAATAATAATATCGTCCAGGAGAAGTAAACGCGACGTGTCGTCGTTCGTCGCGCGCAGCGCTAAGGTACGGAAAAAATCTCGTCATTTAATTACAGCACATCTAGAGCACGTAGCTCATAACGACCGCCGCTAATATTAGTACCATTCGCGGAAACGCGCTTCTGAAAAGCGATTAACGCGATACGTGGCACTCGCGTTAAGCGCCAAGTGATTTCGCGTCGCCCCTTAAATCGTGCATTAATTTCCTTTTGCTCGTGAACTTTAACATTCGAATGAGTTTTGACGTTTATTTAATTTTGATATAAAAGCTACATAGAAAATCTCCATGCAAATTTTCTTGCAAGATTCTTTTCTTAACGTTACGACAAATATTGTATTCGCTTGTCGATGGAGACTATTTTAATGTAATTTAAAAAATGTAATTTAAAATTAATATTTTTCGACAATAAAATTTCAACAATAAAAATAAACTAAAATAACTAAATAACATTTTAAGTGAAATATAACATCTGTCGTTATTTTAATATAAAACTCCAATTGGAATTCAAGCAGGTTACTTACATTTTTGCGCATGAATAATATCATAAATTATATGAGATATTCATGTTTGTGGGTTTCCGCAAATTATAATAAATTTACAAATTATCGAATAATGTAACGAAACAATTCGTCAATTTGTTACTTATATTTAGTAAGAGTGGTGTGAAAAATAATTACAAAATATTTCCGGTCGTTGCTCGTAAAAGCCATTATTATTATTGACGTTATGAAGGTGTGTCACGCGCCGCAATTCCCGAGCAAAACGGAAGAAACGGCTGTTTGCCGTGGTAATCTCTCACATGTCGCTTCGGGACATCGCAGATGCGTGATCCACGAGCGAGGAATCAATAGAAAGTTAAAGATCGTCATAATACGTCGATTCAGGTCTTTAAGCGTGATCTCGACCGACACTTATCGCCCGGTGCATTTCCGTCATGCGAAAACTCGAAGAAGACAGCGGAAGAGAGGTGTTCCTATATGTATATCTGTTATTGTTGTTCAGTCATTATATGGATGAATAACGCGTCTCTTGAAAGGATAGGTAATTTTTCATTATTTAATTTTCGTTATTGATTATTATCGGCTCGTTAAATTAATACTAACTAATTAAGCCCGTGCGTCTCATTGTTGGATAAATAAGCACAATTTGCTCAATTAACTAATAACTAATTTAAAGAATCCAAGTTTTAATATGGACTTCAGAAACTGCAATAATTGAAAGAATAAACAATTTCGATCTTACAAAATTACAAATATTGACACGTACGATATTATGTTAGATATAAAATCGGAACTAATTGGCATCGTCGTCTGTCACTACAGATTACTATTTATATAATTTACACACATTTAATTATATTGAATGGCATTTGATACCAGACGTCACGTTTTTTTCATCGTATTTTTCTTTCGATCGTGCATTCATATATTCTTCGCAGTCTTTTTTGCTTACTTACGTATAAAACCGTATTAATATTCATTGATTACGAGTTTATTGAAACGTTGGTATTATACATTGAGTATTACTCATTGTAAGTGACCCGTCATTTACAATGCGACATACATAGGTCTGGAAAGGTTGCGGATCCTAAATGTTCGCGCGAGCTTGGATTAGCGTTTGCTGACTCGTATTTTTGGCACCTGCCACCTAACACACCACGAAATTCGAAACGTTCCATACGTCACGCCACAGGGCTGTAAAGGAGTAAAATAAAGTGCCGCTTTAGAAAGAATTGAACGCGGCCAGCGCTTCCTGACTCTGGCGAGGTGCATCAATCAAAAATTAAAACCCGTATTTATGATCGATATTTAAACCCACCGATTACGAGCGATCGGAATGTAAACGTGATGAAATGATGGTATTATAAGTAATCTTAAAATTGTATAGCTGAATTGCGAAACTTATCATCGAGTGATTTGCATTTTTTTCACATAACTGATTACATTGCGGCTAAAGATTTTATGAATCGCCATAAACATTCAAATTACATGTCGCATTTAAAAGTGAAGACGAAAAAATATGATTATTCGCTCCAAACTGTTTATCTTCGCTCGCTTAAAACTGTTTTAGTTGGGTAATGTTGCCGTCGCTTGGCTTGAATCGCGAATATCTTATATCACGCAAAGCAAAACACTTGTACTGCATAAAAACATTGCAAATATATAGAACAGGTACATATATATGTGTATTAAAAACACTATTTTACTGAGCGGGAATTACACAATGAAAGTTCAACGATTGAGATAAATAAGTATCATTAAAGAACTAATTCTTTTCATTTATTCTAATCACATCTGATAGGAAAATTAATTTTAGAACAATTTCGCATTTATCATTAATAAATCATTAACCGATTATTTTTCATTTTAGTATATCATATTAGTCAAAATATGAATAAGATATGAAGACAAAAATAAGAGTATTCTAATTTTTCTTTTTTAAGGATTATTTACATATTCCGACGTTGTCGTAGAATTGTACAATACAAAAAGCAAGATCCAATTTATCTATTCGACTAAATAGCAATTAATTTTACAAACCTGTTTATTCATAGTTAAACAAATCGTATATATAAAACACGTTAAAAATTTCGTTAGAATATAGAAGACAAACAAAATTCATTCCTAGGCAAAGATATATTCATATCTCAAGAATAATAATCAATTTGATACACGACAATTTTCCTCAAACTACTTCTATTTATTATAATTTATCAAAGACATATTCCGAGGGCATATTGCAAATCCGATCACAAACAGAAATGTGAAAGAGTGCTTACCCTGACTGTGCTCGCCCGCGTCGAAGGTTTTGCTGGTCATTTGGAAGAGCGCGTCCAAGGGACTACCCTGCCCTGTGGTTCTCTTGCCGTTTTGGCCAGCGTGGGAGCCGTGCTGCTGCGGCATTTTCCTCTTGAGCTGCTGCTGCTGCGGCTGCTGGAGCGCCGGATGATGCAAGCCGGGATGAATGCCCGCGTGATGAAGCGCGGCGTGATGATGGTGATGATGGGCGAGCGGGTCCGGGCTACCGGAATCCGACACGGAGCTCCTTCCGGACGACGAGGAACTGCTGAGGGGCGGCTCGCTGATGGAACCGGACATGGACGTGAGTGACATACCCATCAGAGAAAGATCCCGGGGCCCGGTCGCGTGACTCGGGTGACTATGGTGGTGATGGTGGTGGTGCAGATGGTGCGGATGATGATGATGCTGCTGCTGCAAGTGATGACGGTGCTGATGGCCCAGGCTGGAATCCGCCGTGTCCCAGGGACGAACGATCTTCGCCTTCGGCCGATGCGACAGGATATCGAGAATACTAAAAGACTTGACCCCGCGGTCATTGGATTCCCGTTCCCTCTCATCTTCCTCATCCGAGTGCTGCATCGGCACCATCTTCAGGCGCTTCAGCGGCTTGAAGTAATCGTCCGTGGTACCAGCAGCTGCCGCTCCGTTGCTACCCGTCCTGCTGTCCACTTCTTCCTCCTCCTCTTCGTCCTCCTCGTCGTCCCTGAGCGTCGTGACCGAGTCGCCGCTTTCGCGAGTCCTGCTGCCGGTTCTTCCGTTCGACATCCTGTACTCTCCGTTGCGGGAGTAATCCCTGTCCTCGTCCTCCGTCATCGAATCACATGGATAGGTTCTTCTGGGGCTCAGACGGTCGGCGTAATCGTCCCTGGAGGAAGCCAACTCGTCCTCCGTGTTGGGCGTCGCGACCACCAGCGGCAGCGGACTGGGACAGCCCACGGAGATCTCGTCCTCGTCGTCCTGAACGTCTCCTCGACTCGGCGAGCCTCTGCACGACGTCCGTCGGTGTGCCGACGTGCCGCTCGCGCAGCCGGGCGTCACGGCGCTGGAAGATACCGTTGTCGACGGCGACATCGTGTACGATTCCGTCATCTCCGTCGTGCACATGCCGCGCGGATGTGGGAAGGAGCTAAACTAAAAAGCTCGAGACACTCGCCTGGTGGCTTTCGGCAGCCAGTCGCGAGGCCACGGCAAGTCGGCCACCTTCAAGCACCGCGCATTCTTTCGATAACGCACTTTACGTCCGAGAACTGTTCACGGGATCACCACACAGTTTATCGAGTCTCATTCACTGGCCTAACATGGTTCGAGCCGTCGACAATCTTCGCAGGGAGCCAGCGGACTCGAGCCACAGCCACGAAACCAGTCACACTAATCGCTATCGATGATGACCCGTCAACGCACTCGCATTCTCCGTCATCGCGCTTGACACCGACACGTGAGTCACATCATCGGCTACCGGATCCGTCTCCTATCTCTCGTCGAAACATTTCTCTCAAACCCAGCGGCTTTAAATGTCAACTCACGGATAAGAGACGTCAATTGACATTCCGTCGAACGTCGACTCGTGTCCTTACTTCTCACTCTATCGCACTGCCATCCGTCGTCCGTTCGAAACTGAACACTAAAATACGACACCGGAGCTTCATAGCGAGTACAAGTTGTGCGGAGCGCCTGTTCGTTCTTCGAATGTTCACGACAACCTGTTTGTGTCGAAAATGGAAACTCGACCGGATGGCCAGTCCTCCGTTCTCTATCCTCACTGAACACCAGAGCACACAGAGAAAGAGAGAGAGAGAGAGAAAGAGTGATGCCGTACGTCGCTGGGATGCTCGCTGCGAGCGAGATACGCGCGCGAAACGTCAATACGTCGGCGTTTAACGAGTTTCGGTGCTAAGGAGGCAGCTGGGTGTCTCCTCTCAGGCCAGTCGAAGCCGGTGACGCGAAATGGTACGGTGGACGGGGATCCCCCGGCGCCGGCGTTGGGCAGGCGCTTTCCTCACGACCGGCTCGGCGCACGCGTAGAAGGACGGTGGAGCCGTTCGAGAGCGGCCGCACGTTTCGAAGCCGCTGCCACGGTACCGGGTACCACCTCCGACGCGAGAACGCGCCCCCTTGGCGGATCCGAGGGCCGGGCGAGATTGGATCCCGCCTACGGTAAGCCAACGTAGCCGGTACAGCAAAATGACGCCGCCGCCGCCGTCGCTGCTACAGGATGGAATTTTTACGAGACGTACTTAACATCCCGCAGCGTCGCGGCGGGCGCGACCGTCCTTCCTTCCTTTCGCCCCCTCTGCTCCCTTGCTCGCTCCCTCTTTATTCTACCCCGGAGTAGCTCCTATCTCGCGCGCACCTCCATCCTTCCTCCTTCTCCCGCCGCGCGTTTCGTAACGCGCGTTCTCTCGCTCGGCAATGACGTGGGACTGACCCTCCACGACGCGGAGGGCGACTAACGAGGGCCCACCGTGATTTCGTCCCACCCGGAGAGCGTGGATTTCGGCCTCCGCCGCGAGCGGGTCTTGGGAACGGATTATCGGGCGGGATGTTAACGGCCGCGTCTCGATCACGCGGACGACGGACGACTTTGAAACGGGCCGCGCGCGCAAATACGCCTGATAGCGCGCGATATATTCCGCACGAGGAACCGACGAGGACTCGTCTCTTCTGTGGTATTATGCATTATACATTATGCGTAACATCTCTGTAATTTGCGTTTGTCAGTTACTTCCTCTATTATTATCCACGTCTTTCTACTTCACTGTGTTATCGTGCGGTTATTTGAGCATAAAATATAAGTACGCGGCATGATACAAATAGCGATAAGGGTATTTTCGGTTTTCCTCTTAAATATATTCGCCAGGCAGGACTTACAGAGTTAACCCGGCAATGTCGACGTGTAAATTATACCTGCCAGTTGCAACGTAACAATATTATCGCCTTACATGTGAGACATAGTTTGTAAACGCAAATTATTAATTAGACTATATTTTTAAAAAAGTATATTCCGCAATCAAATTAAAAAAAATACGGTATTGTCTTTTTTACATGTATAAAACGAAAGAGAGACATTCTTTCTCATGTAATCGCGATGAATTCTGAAAGATAACGTTAATCCAATAAACACAAGTATCTCCAGAGAATCAGAGATAGCTGATTGAGTATATATATCAAAGGACATGAAAGACAATAATGGCTGGTAGATAATATCGCGGACAATTGCTGGCCCATTACAATATTAAAAGAATATCGCATCTATTACATATATCATTATCTACAGTCCGATTTGAGGATTGATTTAGTTACATAATTGCGGCAATCTTATCGACAACTAGCGTCGCTCGATATTACTTCTGTTATAAATGTCATTAAATTAAAAACGTTAGAACTAAAAAGGTTTAGATATAAAAATCAAATGAAAATTTTATTGACGTTAAGATTCAATTATTTATGAAATTTTGATAAATAGTTTTACTTTTTATCTTTATCTATTTTTACCAATATTTTATAAAATTCTTATAAGTTGAAGTTATTTTAATGATTTATATAATTTATTACTAATACTAATATTTTAAATTATGAATTTATTGTATAAAACTTTTTGTAATTATTACAGATAAAGTCTATACGAGTGTTGAAATTTGTGGGCAAGTTACAAAAAGAATCAAACCAGATTGTAGCTTATTGTCGTTACGATCTTTTGTATGAATTGATGAACAAAAAAAAACGAGCGTGTACGTATATCTCTCCATTGAACAGACTCAATTTAAAGAGAACAGAATCGAAGACCGCTGAAGTCTGTGGTGTATGTCATTTTTGTCTTTCCACATGTTCGTGGTTTTAGTCGATAGAATCGCTCCACCGGATGTATCCGACGGATCGTTATACGCTGTATTGTCTCTCGAATATATTTTCAAGCTCTTTGATTTACACTGACGATAAAGATCGAAAACATTATAAAATATATTATTTAACTATTCCAATTTTATGAAAAAAATGAATAATTATTAAAAATTGCAGAAACATTATTGATTGTTAATTTAATATTTTATACCATTAATATTTGATACCATTTGAAATACAAATTTGATCTTTCTGTTCTATTAGTATAGGCTAACATTAAGGAAACTTTCACTTATTAATTGCGGATGAAAGTTAATTGCAATTATTATATAAAAGAATCGTAGCAAAAATCGCATGAAAATTCATCTTGCATTACATACCCCACATATACTGACGCGGCGTGTCTCTGTCGTTTCTATACGTCGTAAATCGATATTGCCTGCCGATTTGTGATGCAAATGTGAATTTATATAATACCGAGAAACAATTTGCTTTCACCGAACGACGAGTCGCTTTCGTGTCTTCGAAATTTCACAGAAGCGGATTTCGCGAGCCTGTAATGTGAACACCGATAATTGTAATAAATCGCGCTAACCAATTTACCGCGCTTAGCAGTACACGACGATACTAAATTGTGCATGCAACGTGTAATCCAATCCTATCGACATCCTGCCTATCTAGATTGCCGCGGATTAATGGTCGTTATTTCGCATAAGTAGCATAACTGAAAAATACATACCGCGCAAACGCGACGTGTATGAGGGACAATTGTCTCAGTACTCGGAGGCAATCACGTCGCGCAGGATTGATATGACTCTCGTAACAGTGTTTTTGATATTGATAAATTAATATCAGAGGAGGAAACTTGAGAGTACATTTCACCTGTCAGCAGTTCTTTACAATTGAAAGGATATGATCTATCAAAGAGGAAAGCGAGAGAAGAAAGCGTTAAATAATTTTCTGAAATTTTCAGTTTTATTTTAGGTCTTTATTTACATTTCATTCACATTTATGACGGTTCTGAATATTGAATTGAGTTCTATCGATATGAATAGATATGTAATTCCGCTGTCATATTGTGAGCTATTCAAAATAAATACGTGGCACGAGACAAAATATTCTTCCAGCAATTTAGAGCCGTTATTTTTCTATCGAATACTTGATTAGGTGTTTTCATTCATAGCCGCGTAATTTTTAACTTTAGGCATGATGATTCAGGTTGAAATTGTAACTCGTTTAAAGCACAATTCACCCGGAGATATATGAAGAATGAGACTTTATTCTTCGGAAACAGGCATAATAATATTGGTTGTCAATCACTCATAACACGGGAAACAATTGGTCTTCCGTTTCTAGGCTACGAGAGATGAAGCTCCAAAGCGGATCAGAGAACACGCTCGCCCAAAGTGCCTATTTGTTTCGCGGACACCCTGTATTTAATTCTAATACACGACATCACGCGATACCGCTCCGGCAATTAAAGAGAATCGTAGAAAAACATTTATTGAATCAATCCAAACCGGTGTGAAAGCCGGCGGCGGCCACGTACCTGCCGATTGCGAGGATCGCGCGATCTCTCATTCACCGAAATCAGTAAAATCTTTTTAGAGTCCCCTTAAGTTCAATTTAGCGGGCAGGAGCGGTGCCGACCACTCTCGCCGGCCAGTTCGACCAACCGGACCGTCCGCGGCCCTTTTTCTTCCTCTTCTTCTCCGTCTTTGCTCCTTCTTCTCGGCCTTCCACGTCGGCTTTTCTATCCCGATACAAAGAGGCGCGAGCGAGCCTAATTATTATGATAGCTCGCCACCGGATTCTGTCGGTCCCTTTGATCTGCCGCCGTTTAGCATGATCCCCCGATATTTAGGTAGGCTCTGTTGTCCAGGAAGGCTTGGAGGGGGCACCCTCGTGCAGTAAAAGAGGAGAGAGAGACGATGCGTGCGTGCGTGCATGTATGCGTGTGTGGACCGAGGACGAGGGGGAAGGACGAGAGATAGGATTTAGGGAAGGAATCATTGGCGGGACTGGGACGCGATAAACTATCCATCAATGAGGATTTTTTCCCGAAAAGTTTACGCCTGTATATTGCCGTCTCTTCCCTTTCTCCGCCCTCGTTTCTTTCCCTCCGTCCCGCTTGATTGCTTCCAGCGGCCACCAGTTTCGTTCCCCCGTTCCCGGGCCACACGCGAACGCGGATTACATTAAGACATTTTTTACAAAGTAAGAAAGACCGACCTTTAATTGATAATTCCTTCTTTTTCACGCGCCGCGTCCGCTGGTATGCGCCTCGAGCGGTAAAAAATCACCTGCCTTTTATGCGTGTAACGAGACGATCGTTTGATACTTTTGTTCAAATTGATTTGCAGAATTGCGGAATACCGGACGCCGTTCTCACTTTTTGCGAACAGGGGCGTCGTCGTTTTATTCCTGTTTAATACTGGCGTAAATATGACGTGATGATAATATCTTTTATTTATGTGTAACATTTCGATTGTGTCTAAAATTTCTCGTAATTTTGAAATCGCGATTTCACCGCGTTGTTCTCACGTAGTTGTTCGCAGCTTTAAAACACGAGAGAATAGCATAATGACATATTGTATTAACTTACAGAGTTAATCGCATGCATTATTATTGGCTATCATGCTCAGTTTATGAGCCCTTTGTAAAATGACTTTCTCCCGTGAACACGTGACATTTGTCAGAATGTCAAAAGGCCATGCGTTATTGAAATCGGGACGGGAATCTACGCGCTTTCAGACCAATTCTGTCAGATTCACTCGCGCAGATATCGCGTGGTTTCGATGCATTTATAACAAATGTCAAATAAATTGATCGAAATTTGTATCAGATGCATTTAAAAACGTTATCTTCACATGTAGACTTCACGTTTCCCACGCTTCAGGATACTCCGATACTCATATTTTACTAACTTTTAATTAATTAAAATGCTAATTCCTCCAATTACATCGCATTAATATCACGTTGACATCAAATATGGTACGCTTAGAAAATACAAATATTTATGCCTATTTATACCGATGTAGATTAACTTTAATCTTGGTTTAACTTACTTTCTATCTTTCTCTAATTCTAAGAATGGGAAAAAGATATAAGTTAAACCAAGATTAAAGTTAATCTACATTGGTAAAAATGAGCAATTAGATGTTTAAAGTTGTTTAAATATTGACATTTATTTTTCCGTGGGGTTTTTTTAGAACCTTGTAATAAATGTCGGACCGCTCTGTGCAAAGTAAATTTTAAAAAAGCTTTTCGCAGTTTAGTATGATTTGGAAGATTCTCATAGTGTGTCTATGTAGAACGAAATCCCCGTCGATGCGAGGTAAATAATTCTCAAACAAGCACGTTAACATCAAACGCGACGCTAAATAAAGATGTGTCCTGTACAAACACAGCACTAATTCGTCTCGGTGCTACCTGAAGTCTTCGGTCCGCTTAGATATTTACATTTACACCGGGTAAGATCGACGACGTACATTTGTATCCACAATGCATAGTATTTGTTTCGTCTACCCCGCGCGGCGCGGGGAAGGAAGTTCGGTCGACACTAACGACAGACGCGGTGCTCCAGCCCTAGGAGGTACGTTAACCGAAGCGCTCAAGTAGATAGCGAGCGTTCGATCGCTCGGGTAGACGGCAAGTATCCGTCGCTGCCGAGCCATCCCGCGTCGCTATGTCCTCCATATTAGACGCGATACGTGTATTTAGTCGTAATTGACGAGAGTTCGGGACAGGTCACGGTGGCGAGGAAGGCACGGAACGCGGGCTCATGGGCGGCCCCCCTCCCACCCTTCGCGAACGATGCAACGTGCGTCGGAGGCGCGCGCGTGTGTGTGTCGGATCCCCGCTGCAGCCCCACCGGTCCCACCAGCGCGACCCACCGTTCGCCCATGCCCGCCGCGCTAGCCCCACTTCGCGTACCCGGCACTTCTACCCTCCCTGTCGCGCACTCGGTAAAACGCATTCCCTCTCGGCGCGGCGCCTCCGCTCGCACGGCACAGCGCGTTCCGCTCGAGCACCGCCTCGTCCACCAGCCGATTGGTCGAGCGGCCCTTTGACGCTCGCCCCGTAAATCGATTTATATCGCGAGGGATTTTTGCTCCCTTCCTCCGCGCGCCACCGCCGCTGCCTGCTTGCTCGAGCGAGCGAGCAACGTACGCGCCGGCGATACAATAAAGCACCGAAATTTTCACGCTCTCGCGAAACGCGTCTCGGGCTTTTCGTCCTCCCCTCCCTCCTTCTCCCTTTTATACCCCGTCCTCTCGCGCGAACCTTGTGCAAGATGAAATCGTGACTCGCAGACTTTGTTTATAGCTGGTTTTAGCGCGAAATATGTCGTTTCGTATTTAATCTTTAAAGAGCCGACAGAGGCTTCTTTTTTAATATTTTTAATCGATTGCTGTTTATTTCTTAAAATATTTTGCAGACGAAGCGAATATTAAAAATCTTATATAGTAAAAATTATAATCATATTTTGATTTCGTTTAATTGTATCGCATATATTTTACCAGAGATTTTATTTCTGAGAAAAATTATTAGAGTTATCGAGTCTTACTTCAGATTTGAAAAAAAACCATTTTGTATCGAATTTACGATTTGTACGGTGCTCCTTATATTAAGTCATATTTCTTATGTCACATTTCCCAACTAAGTGGCCAAGAGACGAGGGTAATGGAGGTCCCCATTTGTTCAAATTCGCTAGAAAATGATAGTTCAAGGCGCTAGCGGACGATCGTAGCTTTTCTGGCTGTCGAGGTAAATATCTGCAGATGACCAGCGGCCTTTGAGCGGCCGAACAATACGGCTGAGTGGCCGCGACCAATCGAACAAACGACTCGGCTTTGTTAACCTCCGCGAAGGTGACGGTGCTCCAAAGCATCACTTATTAGGCACGCGACCCTCGTAGAGCGAAGATGGCTGCGGCACGACTGTGAATCGAATGGGAAACAATGCGTCGTGAGAGAGATCCCCGATCAGCACTCTCGTACAAAAGATTTACTCAGAACCACAAACTCAACGAAATAACACCTCGCGTGAATTATGAGCAAGTAGCTAAGCTCTCTCCTTCTCTTTTCTCTATTTCCTTTCTGAACCAGCTTGAACGCAGCAGGCTGGGATTTTTCAAAGTTTATTAATAAGTTTTGTTTCTTTAAGAGAATTCCTGTAACGCGGCAGTTGACTTTATGAAATCTGACGTACTCGCGATCGTCGCAAATTTTAAACATCGCAAATGTAGATAATGGCTCCTTTCATAATTCTTTCATATTTTCTAATTTCGAATAGATACAAGAAAATAAAAGATCGTTTCTTTGCATACATAATTTATTTTGTACGGATTACAATGTAAATTTTGTCTTTAACATTAGTTGTCTTACAATTTATACATTTATTCATAATTGTATGTACATTTATTGTACAACTATACATTCATTTCAATTTTACAATACATCCATGCTGCTTGATAAAAAATTTTACACAAAATTCATTCAAATTCTCATTAAAAAACGCAAAATACATTTATTACATTTTCATTACAATTTTATACGTCTATATCGCTTGACAATAATTTTTATGCAAATTTTTATAGAGAAGATATATTAGATTATTTTTAATACGATATACATTTATTACATTTATTATATTTTAACGTGCATATTATTGTTTACATTCGTTTCTAATATCATGTCTGTTTTTCACTTAACTGTTTTTGCTTTAATATTACGGTCCGAATGTTGAGTAATAGATACTAACATTACTTGGGAGGGCGAACCCTAGTCTAGATTTCTTACTATTAGAAGAGGGAGGATGAGGACGGGTCGTGCTTCATCGTCCGGAAGTGATTCGATATAGCCTAAGAACGTCTGATGGAAGAACAGCTAGGGAGGTGACAAATTGAATGTCGCCTTCGTCACAGATACTACAAAATTGTATCTGCTGGTAACAGAGGATCGATAATACCACTTTTCCCCGTTTACGAGTTTAATCTTGAAATACGACGATAAAGCTCGATACCCAAAAATGTATTAAACTGATAATGCTGCGGGTACCTCGCTCATTTCTAGCATAATAAGAAACGGACAATATTTATATTTAATTGAGATCTATACGCCACTTTTTGAAGATAAATATTTCATTTATATCTCATTTGAATGAAAAACCTTAATGTTGCCGGAAATTCGTTTCAATCGGAATGCGCGCGCGTTAACATGAATGGCCACAGCCATCAATCTGGCTATTCACGCAGCAATCAAGGCTCTTTCACGTCTTAGAGTCCGACGAGTCTATCGATGACTCGAAGAGCTTTTCTGCATCGATTTTCTCTGGTTTTTGTGCGTTCACAGGGATTGACCTGGGCGCGACAAATCGCTCGGGCTCGTGACATGTAAATCCCAAATCGACGAGAGATCCTCCAAGTACGCATATGCCGCTCTTCTCGTCTATAGACGTGCTCGCACGATGAACGCATTAGGCATGCTTGCCTACTTCGGGCAATATCTATGGGTGGGCTCTCGATCTATCGGAAGCAGACGAAGCGGCCGCTCGATGCTCACAAGGAGCCCTTTCGCGGCTCCATCGTGGCGCG
Source organism: Tetramorium parvispinum (assembly GCA_011638315.1). NCBI lineage: Eukaryota > Metazoa > Arthropoda > Insecta > Hymenoptera > Formicidae > Tetramorium > Tetramorium parvispinum. Next base: position 53,530 of record VBVR01000055.1, read on the forward strand.
CGAACAACGACGCCGGCGATGATGAGGATGGTGATGCTTTCTTTGGCCCTCCGGAGGCGTTTATTTGCGAGCGGAACTCTGCATCCGATCGATTCGCGATACTCCGAGCGACCTAGAGGTTTCACCGTTCTGCCTTCGACGAATCCTTCCGCGATCTTACGTAGCAGCGTTGCCATTTTGTCGCGATCGCGATAGGCCTGTTACACTTATCTTTATTCCTCGTATTATCAGTATTAAGGCAAATATCGTTGCGGCTATTTTAGTAATAATAAAATATGTGTTTTATATATTTTTTTTACAATAGCACTAAATTTTGATTTTTTTTCTTTATACATAAAATGCGTTAGTCAATTCTCATATTTATCCATTATCGAGAAAAATGTGTTATGTATTAAAGATTTTATATGTGACCGTAATATTTTTAACTGAAATATCCAAAATGGACGCCGCTTCGATCTCGGAGTATGATGCTGAACTCTACGCTCGAATGGCATCGAAAAAAAATTGCGAAAAATCATTAAGCATTATGCAAGGACGCTCGCAGCGACGTATTAGCATGATAATGTTCTCGATTAGGGGCGTGTACGAGAGCTACTTGATTCTTCCTGGGCAATCGTTGCCGAGGAACACACGTCGTTACGAGCATCTCGATTGAAAGACGGGGGCACATGGGAGAGGGCAGCGGGGGGATTTGCGATAGCCTTAAGGGTATATACACGCCCTTCTCTCTTTCGCGGCGGACCTGCCCTAAACTAGACTGACAATAAGTCCCCGGAAGAGCGTGCGATCTGCCCCCTCGACTCGGCGACCCTCCGGCAATAATTAGGCCCATTCAATAAGGAGATTTATGTAACTCACCATGATGGAATATCTTATTCCGTTCGTGATGAGAGAGAGAGAGAGAAAGAGAGAAAGAGAGACCACAGAGAGAGAGCGGGACGCCATCACGGGAGAAAGAGCTCGGCAAACCACAGGCAATAATTTATTTATCACATCTATACAGCCGCACGACAGATCCGCCGGCCGGTAAGACGTTTCAGGGGTTTCAGAGCGGCGATTGGTGCGGGGGTAATCCGTTTCCTCTCCGACGATCGAACTGTCCCGATCCGCTGAGAGATCAGTTACTCACGGCATGGTGCTCAAGCTCAATTATAGTCTATCTCTCACGAACTTTACACCCGACCAAAGAGAAATGCATCCGTAATGTGCACCCAGGGCTGCGTTCGGAAACGTCACTCGAGTGCATCCATGTATCATGTTATCTTTGTTGTTTACCAAATGTTAAACAAGGATAAAATGATACACGAAGGCACTCGAGTGACGTTTCCGAACGCAGCCCAGAGAGCAGCAATAAAAGTCTGTGGAGTTGAATGGACCCCAAAATGCGAATTTTTACAAAATTGATACGGCATTTGATTGTCCATCATTTGTTCACATTTATTTATAAATAATTGTCTATTTTACTAAAATAATTAAAATGAAGTTTCATTATCAGCATTCCTAAATGATGCTTTTGTTCAAAATTATATACAGATTCTGACTGTCCATCACTGAAAAAAAATTCTGGTTAAAAATGGACGAATCGAAAAATCTTGTAGGATTGATCAAATATTCTGGTTATTATAATAGGCATTCTGATTATTGTAAGTTATCGAGTATGCGTTCTATTATAATAATCAGAATTTCTATTATATAACCAGAATATTTGATCAATTCTACAAGATTTTCTCATTGCTCCATTTTTAACCAGAATTTTTTTTCAGTGATTATTTATCCATAAAACCAAAAACGATTTATGAACAAATGTGGATAAACGTTGATGGATTCAATCAGAGTACACATTTGAACAAAACGCACTTAGAGCTGCTAATGAAATTATTTTGTTTTAATATTTTTTTAACATAATTTCGATTTGATCTCATTAGGCGTCGCAATTCGCTCCGGATTGTATATCGTATAATCTCGCAACAGTAAAGTTAATTAAATGCTGCGGTGGAAGAAGCTGTCGCGTACTTGACGCAATTTTCTGATACAAGTGACTCTCGTACGCGCGCGCGCGAAGCTGGTCTCTGAAAAAAAAATATTTATCGCCCGTCTTTACGAGCATCCTCCGTTGAAAGGGCAATTTCGCATATCCTATGCGTCTCAGGATCGATTAGCGAGATCACCACACGCGTCGCCATGTTGGCTCGGTTGCAACTGCCTCGGCTGAAAATGCGCCGGTAACCGCGACAGGAAATACATAAGGAATTTATGATGTCGTACGGCAACCGTGCGTCGAACGCGCGGTGAACCGCGGTTAGTATCGAAACGCATTTCGCGAACGCCGTTCGAAGCCCGAAGCAACGTCGTTTCGAGTCGACGTATTTTCCATAATATGTCGGGGAAGCCGTATTGCCGATCGTCGACTTTGAATCCTTCCAAGAATGGAACGCACGCATCCCAAGTATTGCGCCGGGGAGCACAGAACTACTTTGTTCAGAACTATCATTATTTTCTTTGCATAATTAATTCTTTCATTGTAATAATATATTTCCCTTTGTTTTATAATAACAGTTTCATACGTTGGGACATCTTTTTCCAAATTAAGATAATGGATTTCTCAAATGCAAGATCAATTACTCGTTCTTTGAGTAATTCTAGACAAGACTTATTTTATCGGAATTTTGATACAAGTCGCCGAGTTATTTAAAAAGTTAAAAAGTAGATCGTAAAATTATGTTCAATTGAAGTATCGATTTTAATACTTCGGGTCGACAATCGTGTTCAGAGATATGCAAGGTCTTTTGAAACGTCAATGACAAAAAAAAATACATCTGAAAAATGTTAAAAAAAAACCAAAGCATTGTTTCTCTCTTCGAGCTGTAAAATAATGTTGTTGATAGCTCTATCCAGTGATTATGCATCATTAAACGTTTATCGTCTTGCAACAAGAATACTTTTTTTACACATCGACCATATTTGTTATTTACAATCATAGCGATAGTGTCATGCTTAGAATCGAGCAAACGACCACTATCGTGCATACACTTCGGCCGATAAGAAACTTTTAGAGCTGCTTCTAAGTGCTTCGTGCGTCTATTTTTGCCGGCATAATGCCAGGCCGTATGAAAGGAGGGTTTATTACAGCCTATTCGAATCGCCTATTGTCATTGCCGTGCATGTCGAAAACACTAACCTCGATAGCGTCTCGCACGCACGCTCAGAACGGTTCCTGACCTTCGAACTTGAATTTAATTGCACTGTACCTTGCTCCCGCTGACGGCGCGAGAAGAAGCATTGACGTCTGGGGAATACCGGCCACGTGCCATAGAAAATCTAAAATTTCGATGACGCGCGAGCAACGTGATCTCTCGTAACGCGATACCTTCGATATGACATTTAAAACATACGCAGACTCTTTATTTTCATATTAAAAAGAATAAATACAAATAAAGTATTACTGGATTACAAGCATCAATTTTACAATTTTCCTCTATTTGAAAATATTGATAATCTTTATATTTATTTAAAAGTACATAATACGTACATTTTTTATATTAACAATACGATTACTATTATATTACATTATAAATACAGAAGAATTTAGAAAATTAACGGCAATGAAAGATTATTAATTTTTCTTTAATTTGGCATTAAAAATCTTTTAAGTCATTAAATATTTTTCCGCGCAAAAGAGACATTAGATAACTTTTTTCTAAAATAAATTGCTCCGCTCTTCCAATTTTCAAAGGTTGAAAGGAAAACGGGAAGGAGAAAAAGAAAACCGTCGCATTCGAATGATCGAGCTAGCGACTGATCGGAGCTTCACGGTGGTTTACGAAACATCGCCCGATGTCATTCCGCACAAAAGGCCGGCGCGGTTCTAGCAGTCAATTCGAGTACCATTTAGACTCCATTTAACTCGAATCAGTTTCACTAACCATCTTCCCCCAATCTCGGCACGGAGGGGAGAAAGCCGAGGGCTTACCCTCGCGGCCATTGAAACGTCGGGCGACTCTGTGGATTTTCGTGAATCGCCGGGGCTGGTGCCCCATGTCGCACGCAGAAGCGATCTCTTTGAAAGGCAAGAGGCTCTTACGAGAGCCTCTCGGTCCCATCAATTTTCCGTCCCCGCTCGCGCCTACCTCGCCCCGTTTCGTATGATTTGACACACCTCACGGACCTCCCTCTTCCCGCAGCCCCTCCGGCTGTCCATCGATCGTAATGACATTCGGGACCGTGCCCCGGCGTGTCGCGTCGCGTCGCGTCGTGTGACCTCCTGAAACTCGACCGGGGATGAAGTGCCCCGCGCGAATTCGTCACGCCCGTAGAGCGCGATTCGTCGTTGGACGTGTCTGAATAGTCGCTGATGACTTGATACTCGCGGCATACGAACGATGGAAGCCGGAACGATGCGGCGAGCCGTGGCGCCGCGCTGCAACGTCTCGGCAACACTTTTTGCAGAGCTGCTCGAGTTAGAGTCCGCGCGATTGTCAGTTGAATAAAATTAATGTGGAGCGCATGATTTTATAATTACACGAAATTAGCCTTTGAAATAATTCGTGACAAGCAACTCAATTATTCTAATGACCATGTAAAAAATGACAATTTTTGTTAATTGATGAATTTGCAATAATTATAAAGTCGGATTACGAAAACGCAAATATCGCAGATAAAATCGTGCCAATACTCTCAAAAAGAACATCTTCAAAGCGTAGCTGTAACCGATTTTACGATCGGACATTGCGCCGTAAATCAATACGCTGTTGCTCTACCAAAGTTTGCTCTGTAGATCAATGGCTATAAATTAATATAACTGCGATTTTAGAAAAGAGAGATTTCTGGAAAATTCTCTTGAGTGTAATATTTGAAAGGCGCGATCTAAATTCTTAAAATAGCAATTTTCCAAATATTTTAAACTTAACAATTTTAGCATGATGATTATATTTGCGTTTACAAAATTGAATTATTCAATTGGGCCTTACTTTCTCTTTCCTTTTCTTTCTCTCTCAGAAACCAAAGAAATATTAAAAGAATAGAGAGGCATAAGAGAAAATTGTAGAAGATGCGAAATTTCTGAATCTTATTAGAAATTTAGAAACTTAAGATTTTGAGGATTAACTAAAAAATCTATCCCTCACTAATTCGATTCATATATCTGTTCCAGGGATGCAGCGGCTTTTCGCGGCAACGCTGATGGCGGTAAGTGGTATAAATTATGCAAAGGATTCCGTCATATAGAAAGATAAGACGTCTCTCGGGCAAAAATATAGAGAATAAAGACAAAAAGGTGTGAAGGACGAGGGATTTTGAAAGTATAAGCCATGTCACCCTGTTTGGCCGCTAGTAGGCGGAATTTGCGTAATCCCGCGTGTTGTCTCGGCCGCCACGCGGTGCGGCGCGCCGAAAAGGTATTACACTTCAGTGGTACAGAACGTAAAGTAAGTGTATAAAAGCAATTCGTGTGTGGCCCGGAGATGGCCGGTTCTTCACCTCGCGAACGAGAAGTCGGTTCCCTTTGATGTTGCGCCTACCCGCGCCTGGTGGGAGTCACTTCTCTACCGTCCTCTGCTTCACCCGTCTCCCTTCACCGAGCGAACCCCCCCGCCCTTCCCGCGTAAAAGCTTCGCTGTCTTGCCCTCTCCTGCGCTACGGCAGCGCGGACCCTTTTCCTCCATTCTTCGTGATACATTTTCTATATCGGCCATTTTATTAATTCTCTCAGAAGTGAATCTCTTATAAAAACTGATAGAACTTAGCCCTCTGATTTGAATATTTGGATTATTTGTCAATTTGATTCATCGCGATACTTACGAAATGGGATTAAAATTTTGAGCCCCGACGTTAACGAGCCCCGCTAAATAATAATATTCAGAGAGAAAAGATGTATGTCATCTTTTTAAATTATATATTATGCGGAATAGAAAATAAGGGGAGAGAAGGAGGGATATGCGTTACGTTACTTTAACATCTCTTCACTTTGTAGCCGCTGAGATATCCCTGGAGGATTATTAACTTGAGGCCTCGAAAAGTCGTCATCCGCCCTGCAAATTATGCATGCAAGTTGAAACGACGATCGACGCGATCACCGCTAATTATGATAATAATAATTGCGCTAATAATACCCCAGGCGATGCGAAAGAGAGAGGTAATTAATCGGAGAGATAATATCGTGACCGCTGTAGAGCTCGCGAGCGCGAGAAATGGCGACGATAGCGAATTGTGAAAAGAGACGCTCCGTCAATAGCGGCGTGTTATCGCCGCCAACATCGCGTTAAACAGTTGGAGCGGTTGGCGTAACGAGCTAATAACTCCTATTAGAAAGTACGCAACTATTAGCTGCGAATGTATTAATATTGCTACACAGTGAAGTTTTAATAGCTTCCAATAAACGGCGAAGCTGTTACAAATTGCTAAATGGTTACCACACGCGGCGCGGTTTTCACAGAATATCCAACAATCTATTTCGTAATAGTCGGTACCAACGTACGCGCTTGCGATTATATATACTCATTTACGTTTCGCTGGATAATAGCCACTTAAGCTTTTAATCGATGCTTTGAACTTAGATTTCATCCCAACTCATTCCTCATTAATAACGCATACGACAATAATTCTTCATCAGCATATCGTAAAAATCAACTAGATATTAATATAAACATAAAAATCTCATCAACATTCATTAATTTTAATCGCGCTTCATTCGTTTACGGAATAAAAGTTGTAATATTATCTGTCTATATTATTATCTATTAAATATTGAGATTTATTGGACAACTGATCAATAAATTAATTGTGAAAATTGTGAAAAGGGAATCGCGATTGTCCCATGATACATGCGAGCGCCGCCGGCAGTTTTACCTTCGACCCCCCGTCTTGCTTTCCCCCGGAGGGACGTTGATTGCCAATTATTTAATCGCGGAACGTTATTTAACCGAGTTATCGAGTTATTCCGATCAAGCCGCGGATCTCGTCGGACATTGATTTTTCTCAATTATCGCGCGCACATGTGAAAATTCGATTAACGATCGGGGCGAACGTGTTGTCATAAATCACCCCGCTCCCTCGCGTTACCGCGGCACGACGTGAAATCAAAAATTATCTACGAATTAATTAGCGCGCTCGCGCGTGCGTTAACGAAGCGTGTCAGCGTTTGTCTATCGTGCAACGCGATGGCGGTCTCGTGTTGCGGCGTGAGGTGCATGCGCCGTCGTCACACGGCTTAACACGAGATGCGAGATACCGCGCCGGTGAGGCGAGGGACGCCACAATCGGAATTCCAGCGTAACGTGAAATTAAGAATTACACAAGCAATTACCCTGCTCGCTCAAGGCGACGGTGTATCATCTTCCAATTATTACTCGCACGATATCCATCGTCGACGCGGCCCTGGGAAATAGTTCGTCGCCTGTCGCTATCTTGAATTATACGGAGAAGGGAATACGATCTTAAAAGCTGGTGTGAATCAGTGGAATGAGATGATAAACTCCTATGCATTTTCTATGTATGTATGAATGAAAAATGGGCAGTTTGCAGATGATAAAGTCTCATTGAACAGCGAGAAAATTGAAATGATAATTAATATTGTGATGTTGCGACAAGCCTTGTATAATTAAAATTTTATTTTTTTTATTGCTCACATCCTATTGTTACACCATGTTGTTTTACACAAATCGCATCGTAATACGCGTGATCAGCATTACACTCGCGCTTATTCCAGTGACACAACAGAACAATTGAACGGACATTCTATCGACATTTCTAAATAAATTATAAAATCGTTTACGCAGTGACGATGCGACATATGGTATTAAGTGTAGCACGATAGGTCTCGTGCTAATATTTTTAGCTTATATCGATATTCTCTTTATGTAAATGATGCCATATATATCGCGCATTACTCGCGAGAGGATGAGCTGAGGGGGCCCGTAGTGAATTTAACCAACAAAGAATCCAATTAGTACGACGTTCATAAATTTGAAGACATTATCCGAATGCGTATCCATGAGTATTGAGTTTTGCAGCGGTGGCGTAAATTTCTATTGGCCGCAAACCGCCGGTACGAAATCGCAGAGAAAGCGAAACAGCTGTACAACAGCTGCGTTTTTCTCAGCGCTTTTATTTCTACTTTGTTCCCGATTAATTACAACATTGTAATGTCGAGTGTATACTGTTGTGTCTACTTACTTCCACGCAAAGTTCATATGTTCCCTATGGGGGAACCCTGCCGTCTTCAGCGCACGTTCGACACTGAATATGGTTAGCCAAAGTTCGCGTCGGGGTTTAATGGCGGACAATAGAAAGTGTGGAGATGCAGAAAATTAATATGATAATAGATATATGGAACTAATTACTTCGTGTATAGCTCGCTAAACCGATCGCTGATCATGTATCTGAGAATCATTCGAAGAGCTCGATTAATCAAGTGTTGGGGTTTGGGAAATCGGTAAAAAATCGATTGGCTCGCGGCGCCAGAGAGGCGCAGCATCCCCAACCGCGAAAAAGTCCGAAAAGATTGCGCGGAATATCTAATTTGCGCGCGGCTTCCTCATGCCACGAGGCCACGGGTTGTAATTAAAACGATCAAATAGTCTCGATTCGGCGCGGCTGTACGTGCCGCCGTCGACGCTCCGCGGAATTGCGCGCGGATGAGACGACGCGGACGATTCGAGGCAATCAACGAAATACCGTAATGTCCCGTTCCCTCAACTCTACCCTCTCTCCCTCTTCATTACGGCGTCCGGCACTCCGCATGTAAATTGTCCCCCCGGGTTTCCAGGAGCAGATATAATATCATTTTAATGACGAAAAAGCCGCATCTCGACAGCAATTAATCCGACGAAAAAATCAAGAGAGAATAAGGGGGCTCGTATCACTCACGTCGCACCGTCAATTACGATGTTCCTTTCTCGATCCCTTCCCCTTTCCCTTCATCAATTTTTCTCTATTCTGTCACCGTCATTTTTCCGTCTTCTTATGTCGGTGAAATTTTACGATATATCAATTGAATTTTATATAAAATTATCGAGATCGGGAAAAAAATTGATACGATCGTGTATGTATGTATACATTGAAAAAAAATTCTGATTAAAAACGGACGAATCAGAAAAATCTTGTAGGCGTGATCAAATATTCTAGTTATTATAATAGGAATTCTGGTTATTATAAGTTATAAAGTATTGAATTTTATTATAATATTACCAGACTATTTAATCACACCTACAAGATTTTCTGATTCGTCCGTTTTTAACCAGAATTTTTTCTCAGTGTATACATATATTTATTGTATATATTGACACACATGTATGTATATATAGAAACATGAGATATATCGTATTATGTAAAAGTAGACACTTAGTGAAAAATTATATTATTTAAGATGTACTTCGGAAATTTTAAGTGAAAGCACAAATTATGGATCAGAAATTTCATACGTCGATTAACTTCCTTTTATATAACGCATTCTTATTTCATAATTCTATATCATTTTACCAAATAGTTTCCAGAATCGTAAAACAACGAAGATAGGAAGTAATATCCAGATATAATGCCGCTTGTTCATGTCAGAAACGAATACCAACGATGCAGATGAATCTTAATGGCGATCATCAGTGGCCCAACTTCTTCGATTTGCCTCGAGAGTTGCAATTTTCTCGCGAGCGACTCCGACCACGCGGCAATTCTATTTGCACTTCGAATTTTACTGGATACTGTCACGAGAACGGGCCAGTTCTGTCTGTAACTGTCCAATTTCGTGGGAATTCCATAATTATGATAAAGTAGCTTTGATCACGTATACTTCGTCGAAGTATTTACTCATCGAGATACCGAGAATGTCTAGATTGAAGAGGCCTTAATGCTTTAATATTTGCATAACTTTGAAGAGCAGATAATTTTTTACATAGAAATTTCTTATTAAATAATTTTCAAATGTTCATAAGATTTAAAAATATGCTAATTTAATAAAATGTAATATAGGAAAAATAAAATCTAAAGAAAGGGATGAAATGTGAGCAATATGAGTAAAGTCGTGTTTACGAAACACAGATAATCATTTTGAAAAAATAAAAAAGTAGACATAGCATACATAGCAGTGTTTACATCTTAAGAAAAATTTATAATATTACATTGCTTGTTTATATCGTTAAAAAGTGAATGTAAACTTAGCTAGGAAATATTGCATGTGTCAAAGTGGACAACCAGACGCGTAAAATTGAATTATTGCACTATTGAAACGAGATTTCTGATTATTTATAGAATGAAGAAAGAAAAATGAGACGTGAGCATAAATCTCGATCGTAGATCGCGCTCTGGCGGTTATTCGTTTCTGTAGAAGAGAATTCCCCATGATTTACGCGAGATGCCACATTTCGTGGAGGTGGCAGTCTTAATCTTACTAGAGACCGGAGCGGCTTTGAACGGCCATAAATACGAATTCTAATGTACGGCAATAACGACACGCGCAATTACATCGCGTTGAAATTGAGATATCGAAAGAGAAAGTCGCCATAGCGTATGAATTACGCGCTAAGGACGCGTTAGTGGTGCGTGTTCGAAATGTGTTCTAATTTCAACATAATTGCACTGCGACGTCTGAATTTTAGTCGCCGCTTTTACCGCGTACGTGTTTGAATTTTTAACTGAAACTACACACATCGACCGATTCAGTTTCTATACGTGATTTAATTTTTCTTCAATTTTATTGAAAAATCTGCGAATAATTGCAGTATTGTGTATATGTTTGCATTTTTAGAGATTTTTCATATCTTAAAGATTTATACTTGTATATATTGGTTTAGGATTTTACTATCCGCTCGCTAAAACATGTTTAAGCCGCATGGAAGGGTGTATTGATTTTGTCCTCGCAACATGTGCATCTTGTTCGAAAAGTGTATTCTTTTGCCGCTGTACATCGCCGAGCGTTTGGAAGCAAATGGCAAAGTTTAGTTTCAACGAGGCAATTTCTTGTCTTCCCTCGTATTATCTACTACCAAACGTAGGGTGTAAAGGGTATAATCATAAGAGTTGCAGTACGTTGTTTCTTTCAGTCTGAATAGTAAAATATTCTTCGAATGAGTGAACGACACTCGATAGCAAATTTTTTAGAGACAATCGATTTTAGTAGTTTGTTACAAAAACAGAGAGAAAGAGAGAAAATTAGAGTTAATCGGAAATTCGTCAGAGAAAATTCAAATTATTCTTCAAAGTTACTTTATAATGTCAATTAAAATTTATTTAAACAATAAAATGATTTATTATTTAGATAAATTTTATTTAATTTTAATAAGAATAATTTTTTATGAAACTTTAAAAACACGCAACTTAAAAGAACGTTCGATTTTCGATACGTCGAGGATGGTCATGGAACGTCTGTTCTATAAATAGAACGGAATAAAGTTTCATTTCTTTTTACCGTCGTTTAAAAACAATATTGTGTCGTATGGAAAGTTCAAGTAACGTACCATTCGTCGTTCTTAGAAGACGCACGCCCTCAGACAAAGGACTATCGGTCGAGGCTATAGAATAAGCAGGCTAACAACTCTTGTTGTTTAACGCTCCACAGCGCAGCGGACAAGATGGCCGTCACTGTAAATGTATCAAATATTCAAGAAATCGAAGCTCATTATGTAATCCCATGACGAGCGTTGATATGGCTAAGCTGTCAGTTTCCAGCTACTCTTCCCACAATTTTAATAAAAAAGTGACCAGCGTCACTTCTTTGCCACTTTAACGTCGTCTTGCGTCCCCTTTTCTCGCCGCGTCCTATGTGCGCCCGCCATAACATCTCTGTAATGTTTAGCCTCTTTCATATGCGTTTTACTGCTTCGTAAGTTATGAGATATCCGTAGGTAATGGTACAAACAGGTACCAAGAAAGTTTTCTTTGAAAACACTTTACGTCGTAAAGAAAGATAATATATTTTGCATGAATGTATTATTTTTTGCGACTTAAAGGGTTGAATTTAAAAGGGATCTTTTAAAGTTGCAAGGAAAGAAAACATATGTTAGAATATATTATTTTACGTGACCTCAAAGGTTTCTCAATCCAATTTGCGACTTAGACAAAATGTGAAAAGATACAATCTTCATGTGTATGTCTTCATCGTTCTTGTTGACGAATAATTCCATGGCAGAGCCATATGAAGAATCCATATGCCGTTTTACAATTATAATTGAGCGTTCGACGGAAAACTCCGTTTCCAACAAAAAGTATAATCGTTCGAACGATTATGTAACTTCACGCCCGAAGAAGCTTATACTCTACATTCTAGCGAGCGGCTGTCCTTCCGAGCCGTTAAAAACGTGGCGAGCGACGCGCTGCGTGCTAGTTTATAAAATTATATGCCCCTCGGCGAAATTGTTCATCACGCGACACCCAGGAAAAAGGCGCCGATCTTTTGTCGCCTGAGCGCGCGCGCGCGCGAAAAGCGAGGACCCCGTCGACGCCAACGCCGGGGCTACGTGATATCCACGACGCGGTGCCGAAGCGAAGAGAGAGAGACTCGCCGTGTAGCCGGAAACAAATTACGAGAAATGATAGACTGCATTAGCAGTCTGCATCTGCGCGGCGGATCGCACGTCGCACCCCCGCCGCCGCATCCCAACCCCGTTGTGTTTCAGTCGACAGCTACGCGGTGTTATTATTCTCGATGCTGCTTAATTTCCGGTTTCGTAACAAATTGCACCGCGGCGTCGCGCCGCGCCGCGCCGTCAGATACGCTCTCGCGCGCATTTTCTTCACCCTCTCTTCGGGAGAATCGACACGCCGCGCCGTTGGGTACATGGGGAAAACCACTCCGAGTCCACTCTTGCAGAAAAGAGGTATTATATCGGCACCTCCGAGTCTACAAACACCGGTTTCTACGATCATGAAACCCTCCTATATCCATATTTAAGGTTGAATTATTCATAAATTTGTTTTCAGAAATATCATTTTATTTCTCTCAGAAAAACGAGAAGGTGAATTTAGACGGTTTTTCATTGTACGCCTGCAATGTAGGGGTAGACGACGAGGACAGTATAGCCGTTTGCAACTTTGTCCTGCTCGGGTCCTTTTGTCCGCGGGGTAACTCTCCTGTATCGTTTATTCCCCATGAAATTGAATTTCTTCTGAAACACTTTTATATATAGATCGCAAATTGCGTCCAAGTGAACTAAACGGTTTCTCAGAAAGGCAACGCACGCTTAAGGGTCTCGCGATTAATTCGATTCGCGCAAAAATCGATTTGCTTGTACACATGTGTAATCGCGCGCGCAACGACTCCCTCGTTAAAGTATAATTTTCAGGAGCGTATTCGAATTGTGTTCGAGTCTTATCACCGCTGTCGCGGGGACGAGGCACGTACGGCGTTTACGAGCTTACGAGGATTTCGCGTGTGCGCCGGGTAATCGCCCTGGTATCATTAACGGCAGCGTATAAGTCACGTATCTTTGTGCGCTCCGTCAATCAGACGTAGCTGCGTCCTGGCAGCCGTCACGGTCGCGGATGCAATCTCAGGACTAGGCCGAGTGCATCGTGCAACGAGGAACGTCGATTTTTTTAATTCCCTCGATTCGAGTCATATCACACGGTATTGCTTGTTGGAGTCGAGGGGTGCAACAAGAAATCTATCGATTTCAAACCGTAGAAATAGTTTAACTAAAATTGAAAGATCGTTTGGAAACCGGTACACGAGTAGTTTTACACTGAAAAAATATTTTGATTAAAAACGGACGAAAAACGGACGAGAAGAAGCAATTAAAAATAAATCAGCAGAAAAATCTTGTAGGATTAATCAAATATTCTGGTTATTGTAAATTATAAGTATTGTAAAAAAATAAATTATAAGTAATTATAAAGTATTGAGTTCTATTAATAAATTATAATAACCAGAATATTTGATCAATCCTACAAGCTTTTCTAATTCATCCGTTTTTTATCAAAATTTTTGTCAGTGTATAAGAGATTCTTAAAATTGAAGGACTACAAAAAAAAAGGTGTAAATCAATAATAGCAACAGTATATGTTTTAAAAAGATTTTTATTCAAGCGGACACACTTTTAGTTGATACATTTAATACACTTTTAATTACAAATTCAATTTCGCTCGACGATAATCTTATCAATCTTGGACAAGAGAAGGAGCAATTAAAAATAAATTTGCAGCAATCTATAGCTAAGTAAAACATATTCGCGCGTGTTTATGTGTTAACATAACGTCAATTGATGACAGAAATTTTGTTGCACATGCTATGTACCGACGCATAGCTCTTATTAATAGTTGTATGCACAATTCCACAAATCCACAATTGCGAAGGTATTAACAAATTGCACAGCCAATGTAAAATTCTTCCTATAGAATGTCCGGGACGTAGTGTACGGCCTACTGACTTTCTGCAAATTCGAGTTGTACCTATAACGCACAAAGGCGCAAGGTTAATAACCTGTGTATAATAAGCAACTGTAGAGCCGCGGGATACACTTCTACTATTATAGATCTATAGGCCAGCGGACTTATCCACGGACGACATGGTGCACGCATATAGTCTTTGTGCTGGAAATTATTGCGTGCATGACATTTATGCAGCGAGACTGTTCTTACCGAATAGCATTTCGCCCATAAACGCGACATAAACGATATAAATATTCGTAAATATAAAGTTATTACATTTTTGAAACACCAGTGGAAAAACTTGCAATGTGATATAAATTCGTGGCTGCAGATTTTATAAAATTTGCTAATTCAGAATCGAGATTAATTGATATTATAATTTTCTCAGCTCAAAAATCTCAATATCTCAATTCTAAATAGAGAGAGAAAGATTTATAACGAGCTAGCCACTTGAAAAATACATTTGTTCCGCTTAAATCGTTACAGTAGGTAGAACTTGTGCTCGGGCAATTTTCTTGTTCGTAATTCGTGTGTTTGCATTGAAAAATGAGCGAGTGCACGGTGCATGAGATTTCTCATGACTTCTGCGACGATGCGCGCATCACTTTGTGCCACGCTAATAACATTTCCTACGATTAAACGCATCCGTTTCTTTTTTCTCCGTATCATGTCATTTCCTACTTTTGTGTCCCAATTAAATACACTCTCTCACATTTATGAACGCTTATTACGTAATTACCGAATTTATTTAACCTAATAACAATTTATAATTTGTGATAATATTATGATGATTTGTATCTTTGATGATTTATTATTACGATGGCTATCAAAAAGAAACGGCATGCTTTCGACATTCTCTGCTGAATTTTTTATTTGATTCTTTTACGCATCGACATGAATTAATTAAATTTAAAAAACAACATGATTAAAATTAAAAAGCCGCTTTCTTCCCCCGGTTGTGGTCATCTCGCTCCTCGTTCTGTGCGTCTCGCTTTAAAGGTGGCAGTTAACGTGTCTTAAAGCCTGTATAGTAATTTTTATGTGTCGCCAGAGGTATATACATGTATGTACGCTGCGAGCAATTCGTGCTCGTTCTCTTAGTTTGTGTAAACACGTAAACGGCCGACAAGGGAGAGAGCGAGCGAGAAGAGGGGCCGTTTCGTGACGGGGCGGCGGCGGTTTGCAGAAAAAGAAGGTGGAAATGACCGCGCGCCCCAGGGGACCCGGAGCGTCTCTCACGACTTTTGTACACACTTTTGCGCACCATTTTGCGCTCGGGCTAATGACACGGTGCAAAATCGAAAGCGGCTACATGCGTGTAACGATGACGTGCCCGGCGACGCGACGCGACGACCGACAGCGGCAATGCGTGCAATGCAAATTTTTCTATGTCAATAAATCGTAGCTCTCCTCGGCCTGTCTCTCACGAACGACGATGACAATGACGCCGGAGAGGAAGTTCCACTCGAGCTCGCACACACTCGTTACCTCGAGGAAGTCCGGTCGGTCCGTTCCTCTTCTGCAATTTTAATAACCACATCCTTTAGCCAGTGGATACGATGGCGGGTCAAGATCGAAGGTGCGGCCCTTCACGCTACTCCTTCTTGACTCTTTTGACAGGCGCATTTTTTTTCCGCTATATTACGTCCTCTGGGCTTCGCGAGCGTCAACAATCAATCGCCATTTTGACGGACGTACGGTTCATTCTCGCGCCCGTAATCACCGTAAATTCAATCACGCTTCGTACGATGCGCATTTCGAGGACCGGAATGATCGACGCGATCCTGTATTTACGCGGCTGGGAGGGAGCGTACACTCGCGCGTTCGTGTTAAGGCACGATGTATTTCCCTTGCGATTAAGTGGTTACAAAATAAAGTGGAATTTATTGTAGAGATGCATCGATACGAGGTAATGCGCGCCTAGACGCGATGGTATATAGTAATCGATAATATTATGTTGCCGGATAATAGATGCTGATTACTAGGTAGCACAATTATCGACTGCTAAGTGCATAATGACCGAGAACAGTTCGTTAGATCATACACGCGGTCTTTTATTTACCGCGCGAATATACGTGATAAGTCGCTAGTCACGATTATCAGAGGGAGATTCCGAGAAATTCAGGCTTATCTCTCTTCGGTTCCAACACCCAAAAAGAAAAGTATTTTACGTTCAAGGTGATTTTTCCTATAAATCTCATATTCCAAACTTACTGTTTTACAGCAAACATACTCCTCTTTTAATAAAATGAAAAATACTTTTTTCTCTCTTAAATACTGTTGTTTATACTATTTTTTTCTTGATTTCAGAGGAATCTTTTTGAAATCAATATAAGAGTAAAATCTTCTAAGATTTAGAGGATTTCACGTATATTAAAAAAATTTTTTTTTTTTTGGGTGAAAATCCAGCAATTTTCGCGCCGCGAATTAACTCTCGTTCCATTCCCGAATCTCAGCGGCACGCTTCCGATTGTTGGACTTATATTGTTCTCGAAAATGACCGATTCATTCAGCTCGTGACATAGGTCTCGATTTGTGTCGCGCGTCTCATGATAGCGTGTCACTTAAATGCCGGTGCGCATGCAGAGAAGGCCTAGATTTTCCCGAATCAATATGACTCTTTGATACCTAATTGCCGCCTTGTTCCGATCCTTACTTACGTGACAGAGATTGCGGAATGAGTCGGCGGTTTGCCCGGCGGCTGTTACACGTCGACGTCGATAACGTGATTGAATTTTCCTGTCTACTACGTAATAGCCAGCGATGTAATTACGAGCCGCGACTTTAACGGATGCGATGGCGACTTCTGTACTGAAAAGGCCGGCATCGCGGAAGTGTCGTTGCGGTAAAATTCTATTAAGTAGAAATAAATACGGAAAAAGATACAAATATTGAGGTACATATCGGCGCCAATCGAGAAAAATTAAAGAAATTGATATATAGGCTATTTATGCTATTTTTTATTATTCGTTTATAAATTCTCCTTTTTTTAACAAATCTAATCACTTCGTGGCTTATTTAAATTCTAAGGATTCAGCGCAAGTTTAAAATTGTCTCAAAAGGAATTCTTTTAATGTAGAATTTTAAAAATTATCGCCGTAAAACAGGTCAATGTGACATATTAAAAGTTGGAATTCTACACACACACACACACACACACACACACACACACCTGGGACTTACTACCGTATATTACCTTCTACGAATAGATTACGCTGGAACCGTTACATGAAACCCGTGTTCGTTGCACGGAACCCAAGTAGTTAATGCAATCGACAAGACAAGTGCAGGATTGCATACGAAATCACGTAGTAGAATGGATTATAAGGTACGGATCGTTCAACTTCGCGAAACTCGAGTTATGACATGGATCTCGATATAGTGTGCCCCGAAATAGCAATCGAAGGAGAGTAATGATCCTCTAGCTATTGTCTATGTCAATTGACTGCGATAGTGCTGCACTCATAAAAGCAAACGTGAAAATCATTATGAAAAATCAACATGACGAAACCGTATCGCTAATCTTTGCGTGTTTGCATATCTCTAATATTTTGCTTTTTTTATATAGTCAATATCTAATTGATACCTGTCAATGTAATTCCTAATGTGTAAGCCGATAGATGTACTTTCAGACTCCAATAGTAGCTTTTGATAAAGCTGACACTATAATTCTCGCTAAACATGCCTGTTTGCGATTCTCATTTCGCGTTGGAAATACTATCTTTATATCTTGAAGAAATAAAACTTACAAGGGAACGGAAGTTGGTATTTAGTGTTGAACATATGATGAGAATACGCTTATCATCGTCCTCGATACCGATAGGCTTGGTTAATGAACAGTTCGCACGCCGAAACGCGAGCGCAGTCGATTCGAGACGTCCGGAAGATGCGGAAGCGGCTAGCTACTGCGTAAGCATCAGAATCACATACTTAGCTTATTGCACGTTGTGGCCGTTGATGTCTCTTATCTTATTACGTAGTAAAACGTTGAATAACATGGCGGAATAATGGCCGTTGCGCGCGGGGAAACCACTTTATTTCCTGCGCCAACTTTTTTAACATCCCCGGGCAAATTTCATATTATTAAGAAGGCGGCCTCTCTCCACGTGTCCTGTCTCCCTCCCCCTCCCCCCTCTTTCCCTTTGTTCCCCCCGTTTCTCTCTACCTCTCCCTCGTCCTCCCTCGATCGGGCAGTTTCGAACTTTCCTTCGTCGACCTTTAATCGCGCGTCTTCCACCGAGTTACATCGCGTTCTCGTCGTTAGCTTCGTAGTTGAAAACTAATTATGGTGTATGGAGAAACGAACATCACCCTCCATTGGCTGGTATTCCCGATGAAATTGCCATGTCTGCACGTTCTCGGCCATCAATAATTCGTACGCGACTCAATCGATGTAGCGAATGCTACTCGCGTACTGCCGATTCTTCCACCAGCAGACCGCGGACGCGCCTTTGTTGGATATACCTACCTCTTCTATATATCGCTTCCCTAAACGCTTTATGCCGTCCTTAGATGTAATGATGTAATGACGCCTCTTAATTAATAAACAAAAGTCAATTAGTCGTTATCACCGATATCCCGGTTTTTGAATGACACTTCGAATCGCTAACGTGGCGCAATTTATCCATTTCGGCTTGGAGATAAATTAATAAGCGGCGTGGCGGCAAGATTTTCAGGCACAGGCGAAATGGAAATTGCGGGAATCAGCCCGTCTGGAGAGCGCCTTCCATCCCGGGGTAGCGTAGTTTATGCTGAAGAGACGAGCGACGATGGTGGGATAGGAAGTTCCTCGTTCATCAGGAAGGTTTGTCGGATGATCAATTGGATATTGCTGGCCACTCACTCTCTTTCTCTTCCTCTTCGTCTCTCACTCTCCCTGCCTTTCTCTCTCGCTCTCTGTCTCTCTTTCTCGCACACCCTTTCCCTCACCCTCTCTGCCTCCCGGCCCATTAGCCTCGAGACGCGGGGATCGGATAATTAGCGAAGCATTCGCCCGATTCTTGCCTCCTTCTCCGTCGTCCGTCTTCTTCCTTCCTGCGCGGCGTGGAGAGTCCTTAATAATTGTAACTGGACACGGAGCCAGCAGCTTCACCTACAGCGTAGAGCTCGCCTCCTCTCGCTCTCTCCCGCTCTATTCCTTACTTCGTCCGCGTCTTCTCGCGCCTCCTCTCCCTTCTGCCCGTGTGCTCTCTCTCCTTTCCGCTCGCGCTGTCTTCCCGTGCGCGCTGCCCACTTTACAATACACTTTGTCCATCTGCCTTTTAAGGAGTGAAAAAATGAAAAAAGGGGGCGTGGCCAGGGAGATCAAAGGGTGCCGCCGCCGGTGCCTCCACCACCTAGCGCCCAACGAGTGCAGGTAAGAGAGGCGCGAAGGAAGCGCGCGTGCGAGAGAGAGAGAGAGAGAGAGAGAAAGAGAGAGAGAGAGAGAATCTCGCAGAGACTAGAGACACACATGACACACCACCACGTAACGACGCGGCCGCACCACACATCGCATCGCGCCGGAACGCGCGCGCGATGGTATGCACGCCACACGCTAAGCTCGCCGCTCGCGGCGCGCGGGTTATCAAGGCCCGCGCGCTAACCACGCTAACGCTTTACGATACAGCCCGCGACCGTGGATATACGCCGGCTACCACACGTAATATTCACTCGCTGCCCATCCCGTTGCCTCCTGACGTCTTGCTACGTGTCGAACGAGAGTGGGAGATCGTTCCGTGCGTAGGAAGACGGCGGCGGCGGCGGCGGAGGGTGGAAGGACGAGATGGGGTGGTAGTCGGAGATCTCGTGATAAGATAGGAATCTTCGAGATATCCCTCGCGGACCATTCCGATCTTTCATAAAGATGTAAATGATTTTTAACCGTGCGCGCGACGGTTACGCGGTGTATCGCCGGGAGAAATCTCTAATGATCCTTGCGGGTTGGACAGCTGTTAGAATTATAGGAACGTAATAATGGGTATCCCCCCCTTCTCCCGGATCTATCGAAAAAGAGGAGATCGCTTATTAAGGATTTTATTTGCGCGGGCATCGATACTCGCGCAACACACGCTTCCGTATAGTATGTGCTCTCATTTATGTACCTGCGGCACGGGCTCGCTACGTTCGATACTAGCCTGTCAAGCTGACACGCTTAACGAAGATAAGTGAGAACGGTGAGAAAGGAAGTGCCTCGTTTATCTGGAAGGTTTCTCGAATAACATATTCGATGCTGCGTGCTGCCTCCATAATGATCATAATAATATTTGCCGCGCTACTCTGTGTGTAACGCCAGTAAGTATCCTTCATTATCGGCCTTTTCGCTTCCCACCTCAGGCCCGGTTCTTCCTTCCGTTTTTAAGTCGCTTCGCGCGCCGTAAATAAAATCCGAGTTACAAATTGCGCGCGTCATTTTTGCAAATCGTTGTCGGGGTAAGAAACGGCACCCACCTCCCCCCCCCCTCCGGGAAACGACGCGACGCATGAATAAAATAAGCGAAGAAGATTAATAATGCCTAGCGATACAGATACAAATTAGGCGCGACCAACCGCGTCCAACTGCAGTAATCAACGCGAACAATGCCAACGTCGTATGCTTCGTCCCGCGCGCTAACAGAGACACACGAGAGAAAAGCTGCGGCCGGCTCGGAAACCGGCCGCGCGGCCGATCCGAGGAGCCCTTGTATCACGAGAGCCTTGTATCACCATTCAGAAGTTGGTAATAATGGTGGCTTTTACACGCAAGAGCACGTCCGAGGCCGACCATCGCGGTTTCGCGAAATTTAGATTTGGACGCAGAATGGCAATGATTTCACAAAGGATCCTGTATAGAGATGATGCCGCAACGCCGGCAGGCTCGAACAAAAAGGAACGGAAAGAAGCGCGCATATGTTGCGTCTTCATCAGTATTTTCAAGCGAAATCGGCTGATTGCACTCTCTCTCTCTCTCTCCCTCGGTCTTCGGTGAAAATATGATTATAGCCGTACAGGAAACAGATTTTTTTCCCTTCTCTTCTCTTTCCGTTAGTCCCGGCTCTCGTATTTTTTTTCATTAAAACGTGTAAACGGCGAGACGAAACGCGGTATACACGGCGGCTCGTAAATTTTCGCACGGCGCGGCGAAATAATCTTGTTCCGCGTCGTTCCAAATTGGACACTCCAATTGATAGACGCGCAAATATGAAGTATGAATAATGAAGGCTGGCGTTGGTGGCCGCCGAGCGACCCGCTAATGAATTCCGGCCGCTGTTTGCCAGCTATTTATTCGAAGCATCGAATATACTACATCCCGAGTAATTGGTTAATAAAACCCCGGAAGGCCGCGCTCTTTTTCGGCGTGATTAATTGTGCCCTCGAGCTGCTCCGCTCTTATTTCGAGACACGGACAACAGTCTCCTCGCGTATCTCGACACTCGGCCGCTTTCCCTTCCTTAAGCAAACGGCGAATCATTTATCAACCGTGCGATATTGATTTATAAACCTCATCTGGATCTCGCCAAAAAAAATTAGCAAATACGATTTGCTGCCAGATAAATGAGGATTTAAATCGCGCAAGAAAATTACGGTTTCATTAAGATATCACAAACTTTTCAAGTCTTCTCGTGATATTTTTGGGAAATGAAAATATTTCAACTTTGGTTTTCGTTTTAATTCACGATGTGTACTGCCAGTACATTATATTTTTATTTAGTAAAATCTAATATAAAAATTGATAACTTGAAATTACTTAGAATCTCTCAAATGTAGTTTGTTAAAATCGATGATTATATAATTATAATATGAGAAGGAGAGAGAAAAGCAGAGAATACGTAGGAAATAATTCTAAATAAAAAAATTAATTTGTTTTTTCTTAATCGCACTATTTTGTATTTTTTACATTTGAAATGCATAAAACAGGCATATTTTACTGTTAAAACAGAGAAAGAAACGTAACGAGTATGTGTAAAAAAAGAGATTAAAAAGTTCACAAATAATAATTTCGCTGCCGCGAGAAACAAGCGACTTTAAACACGTAGTTACGGCGTAACTTAATGCAACTTTTATGCATCTGTGAAGGGAGACACGCCCGCGCATTCAGCGCGAGACGAGTCATCATCTGTCTACGGGCACTCAACGCCGAGAATCGAATTTTATATGGAGATTGCCGTTGTTCCCAGGAGCACTAAAGAGAGTTAAGTGTCTCTTAAAATGGCTGTCGTTTGTTCGAGTAAGAGGGGCAGCTACCTCTTCTGCGCCGGGGCGTCTTCTTCCTTCTCTCCCGCGCCTGGTATTGTTATTACAAAGAAGAGTCCGTCGCATAAATAAATCGTATATCATCCGCCGTCGTAAATGTCAAAAACCTTCGGGACAGTTCAGACCGCGCGATCATCTCACAATGCCGGCGCGATTTTGCAATTTTAACGCTTATAATCTTCCCCACTTTCTTCGCTCTCCTCGCGAGATTACGGCTTAAAAAAAAAACGACAATTTTTTTGCGACACATATGAGATGTCACTGTGATTCGACGATATTTTGGTTGTCGCCATGATGAACCGAGACTTTGCAGTTTGTACGCTCTGTCAAAATGTCCTCTGGCTTGTTAACTCTTTATAATCCAATTTCTTTTTCATGTCTGAAAGAAGAATTATAAAACGTGAACCTAGTAATTATTAATCTTTGAAAAAAATTAATATTTAATTTACAATTTTTAAACTTTTTATTATAAAAAACGATTTGTAGCTTGAACTAAAATGCTGTGCTACGTTATGGCGAAAAAATGAAATAAGACCAAAGTATAGATATATCAGTGTATGATTTCAAGGTTACATGGCGTTATAGAAAATTAATGTAGCTCCCGACTATATTTAGAAGAAGACTGTATTATACATACAATTATTATTTGTCAATATTTTTAAAGCATTACACTCGAATTTATGATAGGACCAGGTATGAAAAATGAACAGAAAAGGAACGAATAGAATTTTCGTACGTGTGATAAACGGAAATTAAGAAGAAAAGGAAAAAGGATAAGAGAGAAAATTCTCCGAGTATGTACTAATTGCAAGTATCAACCCCTCGTTGGTTTATGCCAAACATTTAATTTGTGGCGTGCATACGTTCGCCTATCTACCCCAGACATCGCGTCCGAGAGCTTTCGTTGAGTAACAAGACTGCGAGTTGTGAGTTGTTAGCAACGGAGTTTAATTGCCTACTGTACGTATGTTCTCGCTGGAGCTCGTTCGAAACGGTGCTGAAGTTTCCGCTAAATTTGCATAAATATAGAGCGACGAAATACGACAGTAACAATTTGCGAGTATTGATCGACATAGCAAACATATTTTGATATATTTTTAGAACTTTTTCAAGCAGTCCACTTTCTCGCAGTACAGAGTTTTCAGAACATTTTTTATACGTCTAGCACATATCTTTCCTTTCTAATTCCTTTTTTGCATTAATTTTATATGCGGATTATCGAGAAATAAATAAATGTATTCAAATCAACAAAATTTCGTGAATAATACGCGCAATGATAAATGCATTAATTGAAAGAGAAGAGACGAGTTTTCGTATCCTTCCTTGTAAATAACTTCTTTGTAGATGAAGCACCGATGGCCGATCATTCCGAGAGAGAAAGATGAAATTATGTCACTATTATACGTTACGACTGTGCCAGCCACCTGTTTACTCCTTTTCCTACCTCTCATTTCGAATTAACGTTACGTTAGGAACGTAGGCTAGGAGGAAGGATCAAGGGAACTCAACTGGTGATCCATCCGCCGAAAATAAGGGGGGCAGAATCTATATCCGCGCCTTTATTGAGACACCTGACAGACGCAGCTGATGATTGTCCAATGAAAACCTTGAAAGGGAAACGAGAATACGACCGCAAAAGCATTGGATGCTCCCTCGTCGGCCAATAGCATGGCGAAACCCGCCACAAAAATACCGCCTGTTCGATCGATCGGTTGAAAAATGAATCGGGCACTGTGCGCAACTTAAACAGGAGGAGATTGTATTACTGTATTTAAAAAAAAAAACATTTGTAAAACGCGATGATTTTTTTCATGCTGAGAAAATTATATTTTTATCAAAATCGATTTTGAAGACAAATCTGCAGAATAATAGTTTTTTCGAAATGATTCTTTTTTTGTTAGATTCTCTCTCTCTCTCTCTAACAATCTAACGAGACTACTGAGACACACCTTCTTTTTTGGAAAATCTTCAATGATGAGTAAATACATTTTTACTCATTTAGAACTTTACAGCATGCTACATTTTCTTATCGTTTTTTTTTAATTTGGAACATTATTTAAATAGTTTTGTAATTAAATCCGAATGAAAAATTCTCTGATAAAACATTTTTATTAGATGAAGAAAATAATTATTATAGATAAAAAAAACTTTTAAAGTACAATCGAAAATTTAAAATTCTTTTATTAAATCACAATGATAATTACATTAATTTTTTATCTATCAATTTTTTAGTATACATTACATTTTAATCTGAAGCGACAGACAGGTAAAGCAATTTCATCTTGGCTTTTATTTCGCGAGGCTTTATTCACTCATTCATTCATCCATTCACTTTTCTATCCGTTTCTTTTCGCGTGCCTATAACCAGGCACAGTTTTCCACCACTATACCCTGCCGGACGGATCGATCGGCGAGAGGGTACGATCTCGTCTCTTTTTGTATCCTCTTTTTTTTCCTGTCGCGCGCAATAAAGAGACGGTGTGTGTACGTGCGCGTTGCACACGTTGGACGAAACGATTGGGCACAATGTACACGGAGCACAACGACTGTGGCGAATGAACGTAGCGGGTTCCCGAAGGAGCTACGCTCCGTTGCGCGACATAACGACTCGCTAAGTACGTACTTGTAGGCGGTTATTTTTCCCCTGATATGAGGAGAGACCGCCTCGTACTTTTTCGCCATCTTTGATATACGAACGCACACGATATCGCGTTCTCCGCTTCGCGTTATACGCGACTATTCGCGTCGCTGGCGCGCAATTAGGATCTCTCTCGCTCACTTCGCATCGCATCTTTACTTTTTCTTTTCCTCCCGCCGGCGGAATTGATCTGCTTAAATTACCGCGACGCGACGAGACCAAGATGCAGAAACAAAGAAAGGGTACAATAACACGAAGGCGGAGCTGGGCATCGTTCCACGCTACGTTCCCCGTATTCGTAGGAAATAATATAGGTGCCAAGCAAAAGAAGCTTAGAAGGAACTATTTCTTGTAGAGCGATATTTTGTTTCTTGTTTTGACGAGAAGAGTAGTTAATTGGAGCAAACGTTCGTCTGGAAATTCATAATTTATCTTACAACGTATAGTGTAATAATAAATTATGAGATATTGCGAGGAAATATAATTTATAATACTCAAGAAAGAAAATTGTTTTACGAGTATCATTTTGCGGTCGAAATCAATAAATTACACGTTCAGTCAGCTGTGTCATAACATCTCAAATATTCCGAATATTGACTACTGTAATGTAGAAATATTTTTTTTCAAAAGCTCGAGCAATCGTAAAAAATTCATATAAAATATAAATTTTCTAAAGCATTTTTTAACCTGAAAGTCGCAACAAGGTTTTTCTAAAATTTTAGAACGCTACTCTTAATTTTTTGAGCCCTTTTTATCTGCTGTTAAGGATTAAGAGAAAAATATTTTCTTTTGTTTCTATATCAGTCGTAGAACGAGAAGTTCTTTGCACATCTACCTGACCTGAGTCATAAATGGACGAAGACGCTAGACAGCCCACAGTTATCTATAACTATAAAACTTAACGACCAGAATAGTTCGAGTCAATCTAGTGCGTCAACAGAATTCGTCAACAGAACAGAAGGATTTCGTCAATTTCGTTGGGAGATAGATACTTATACCGCGCAGGTAAATCGCTAACACGTGTCGCATGCGTCGTTGGAAGGATAAACAATACGGTTTCCAAGACAACTGAATTTTAAAAAAATTCAAAACTCTTACAAATTTTTTTGTAAGATGAACAAAGAACGATCATTTATGGACAAATGTGGACAAAATGTGAACACTCAGGGGTTCGATTCTGTATCTTTTGAAATAGTGAAAGTGTGAAAAGTGAGTAGATTTACTATGATATTTGTAATTTCATTGGTCAACATCTAGTAAATTTGCTCACTTTTCACATTTTCACTTTTTTAAAAGATACAGAATCGACCCCCAAGCTGCGTTCGCTTTGGGCGCTCACGTGCTGAAAGCGTCTTCTATCTATGCTGTTCATTTTATATCGAAGAATGATAGAATGACGCTTTCAGCACGTGAGTGTCCAAAGCGAACGCATATCTATTTGTGAGAACAGTAAAGTTCGACACCCCGAAAGTGAATTTTGCAAAAATTCACATTTCGAGGTGTCGAACTTTACAGACCTAAAAACACGATACGAAGCCCGCAGCTATCCGTCGTCCTTGTTCCTGCAGTCGTGAGTTGCGCGAGTTCGACGGGGAATAAAATGATCGAGAAAAATCATTTTATCGTACGCGCGTGCTTTCCATCGCATGATATCGCATCGCATCGCACCGCCTGGCTGCGAGAGCCCCGCCGACGAGACCGGCTCATCCGGCTCGGCCGTCAGCTCTCCGAGCTCTCGGAGACGTGAAAGCTGGGCGCTTGGCCTGGCGCGGCGTCAAGCGCTCATTATTAATACGCCGCTTGCCAAAGCGGCGGCAGGCATTCATGTGTTTTTCCTCGGGGCGCCCGGCCAGGGAAACGGGATGAAACTGCGAGAGCGAGGGTGGCGGACGAGAGGCGGAGGAGATGGGCGAAGAGTGGCCCTCTCTCCCCGGTATCGGGAGAGAGAGAGCACCTGCCGCCTCTAAATCTCGCTACTTAAGGCCGCTAAGTGTCACGGCCGTGAAGAGGGCCTCTCGCTATTGCATTTAATTGGCTAGCCCGCGTGCACGCTATTTCTAGCGAGCCGGCAGAGTTGTTAGCCCATTACCAGTTGCCACTCGTATGGTGCGTATGGTGAACGGCCGGCCCGACTTCGCGGAAACGCATCCACGTGTGCCACCTGAAGGCGTAAATTGGTGGACGCGGATTTCGGGCGCTCGGTCGCTCGGTAGATGCGAGAAAACAAAGGAATCCGCGACACTGTTCTCACAAATAGATGGTATTATACAAAATGTATTCATTTAATAACGTGTCTTGTGGCACGTCTCTCTTTTTCCCTCCATTAAACGCGAGATGTGGCTGCTCGACGCTTCGTTAACGTCACGTATGCGTTTCTCGCCGAAATAGACAAAAGCTGAGATCAGACGACCGTGTTCGCTCCTAAGTATGAATGTGTCATCTTATTATTTGCGCCAACAGTTTGTACTTTATATTTCCGTCACAGGGATCTCGGTAACGCTTGTAAAACCTCATTACCTCTTTGTACCTGCACCTGATAATTATTTGATTTAATACAACACGGGAAAGCTTTGAACGTATGCCAGATGATAAATAAACTGCAAACGCAGACGTAGCATAATTCTCAAAGCTCGCATATGTTCACACATGATTTAAGTTTGCTTTTCTGTCATTTTTACATGCGCTCCTCCGGCATTTCGCCTATCTGCGAAAGTACATTGGGCAAGTAAGCTTGTTAATAGCCGGCAACTAACCGGAGAGCAGAGGCGTCCTGATACATGGCGAAACGTTGCCAAATTCCAATAACGAATGTGACACGGTTGCTCAATCCGTCGACAGGTGCGCGTAAATTAGTGAACCACCCAGCTTGCGACACGCGGCATACAAATCCGATGATATCACAGCGATGATCAAAAAAGAAAAAAAAAAGGCGCCTCTCGCGCTGTGACATCCTCATTAGGAGATACGCGTTCGTTGCGATCGTCCTGCCGTCTGTTTCCGATCTCGCGGATTTGCGATTCCACAAAATCCGCGAATCGATTGGACACAGCTAATTTAATAAGCGCCGCGGGATTTACGAGCTGCCGCGCGTCGTCGGCGACGGCTCATCGGCAGCTGCAGTCGCAGCTCGAGATTTAAAAGCCGCTTTGCAAGCTGCCCTCCCCCAGCCTCCTCCCTCGCGTTCCGCGGCAACTCTTTCTCGTTTCGTCTGTCTGTTGCACGGTCCATGGGCAGCGTCGTTCACGGCGCAAGCCGGCCGGCTTAATGTTGTTTTAATTAAGTAGGCGGTTAGCCGAAAAGAATGTCGAGTCGGTACTTTCGGTCTCGTCGACTTCCACTGCCGTGCGCTCCGGCTACCTTCTCACTCTCTCGCCTTCTCTTTCTCTCTTTCTCTCTCTCTCTTTCTTTCTCTCTCTATTTCGAGAGGTGCCGCGTAACTCAAGTCGCATGTGTTCCTCGTATGTTCAGACGCGATGGACGATTTCGCTTGACTAATCGCCGTCTTTTTAACCCCCTCTACGACAGTGGAGGAAAAGGAAGACGTCGTGTAAAATGTTCTCGTGTTTATCTACGACAAGCTTGGATCAACCGTCGAGCACGACGGTCGACGGTCGCATCGATGTTTGAAGAGACCGCTCTAAATGCCAAAAATAAAATGTCGCCCGATTTAAGATTACCAAAAAGATAAATTCGCCTGTCCGATATGAATTATGGCTCTGCAAAACTTTATCTTATCTCTGTTTGAGGACGGAGAATCTCGATATCCTAATTTTAGAATTATGATTTTTCGTCCTATTTTTCGAACTCTCAGGATTTGACACGTGTTCAATTAAATATCTTAATCTATTTTCTAAATAACATTAAACTATTCATTAAAAAAGATAATTTCATTAATGATATTTTACGTGCTCAGCGAGCTTACCATTTCTCTTTTCAATATACAATGGATATTTTAATAATGAACATTCTTACAGCTTCTTTTACACTAAGTTTAATTTTTATTAATTAAAATGAAATTATTTACAAAACATACAAACATAGAAATTAATAATATTGAAACAAAGAAAGCTTGATTAATTCTAGATATGTACTATAAATATATGTATAAGACGGATGGATGATATAGTATCCAAACACGAATTTAATTATTCCCGAGAAAACATAATTTGATTCTAGGATATAAAAGCGTATCACGGAAGAGACGGTGTTAAGATTAAGAGAAAACCGATTTCCTGATGATGTAGGCTATTAGCGGGGTTAATGAGCGATGTTAAATCGTGACCGACTACTTTCGCTGCGGGTACGTGTTTATATATAACACACGCCTAGATATATATTATTAACCGACACCGTCGCATATCTTTTAACGTATAATGCACAGGTTGATCTGCCTACGTTTTCAAGCAGGTATAATTCATGGATGATGTAACAACGCAATTCGTAAATCTTATTAATGACCCAATGAGGAAGAAGCATCGATCGCCCCATCAGATTTAATTACCACTTATTTTTAATGATAATATATTAAAGATAATGAAATAGAAAGAGAGTGCAAAATTTTGCAAATTCTCACGGCTCGTTATTTTTCATACGAATTCGTACGTGAAAGAAGATCTAAAGAACGGTCGGAGTGCCATGGCTGCATCATACACAGCCGCTTCAGCAGACCGTAAAATTGGCGTGTAAAAATGTATAAATATGGTATGCCGGCCGGTACACAAAAGCGCGCGTATTATCATCAAAATTAACCTAGTGTTCGACTGAAACACTTTTTCTTTGCAAGCACAAAGCAACGAAACCCTTTGTATCGAAAAAGAGGATCCACCCCTTCATGCTAAATTGCGCTCCAGCATTATCGCAAATTATACACGCCGAGTTATTTACAGAAATCCGGGACAGAAATGCGAGATAAAGTTCTAATTATGATTTTTCCAAATTGCTAATAAGTGGTAATACGTATCCGCAACCGAGGGATATGTGATTCGTGTCAGCACGTAACGCCGTTTTCAAATCGTCGTGATGAATAGAAGTAAATTGAGACATTCTTGAACTAACAATCCTGATTAATATTTCACGTGATATCTAAAAAAAGATACTAACGAAAAAATTAGGGAAAATTATTTAATTATAAATTATTTTATTTGCTCCTTTCATTTTTTTCTTTATTTATTCGATTCTTATCTGTCTCTTAAATCAAATCTGAAAAGTTGGTAAGTACTTTAAAATTTTTTTTTTGTAAAGGACAAATTGTGGACGATCAAAATATCATATCAATTTTATAAAAATTTGTATTTCGGAATGCTAATTTTACAGAACTTCTTGAATTTCCGTTATTGCTACAAAATTTTATTTAATTAATAATTGCCAGGAAGAAAAACTTCTCGGTTTTTATTTATACACCAATCAATTATACATATATGATTTTTCGGCGTAATTGTGATAATTTATAGTTTTGTAATTTCTTTAATATCTTTTCGCGTGTCGCAAGAATTCGCATTGAGACATTCGCCGAATCGTTGCCGAGGTAGGCGATTAAACTCAGGAAGGAATCTCCGCTACGACTTTGCGGTAATAACTATCCAAACAGGACAACGGAGCTCCCCGTTCTGCCGTTGTGTCGGACAATTATAAATCGCATCTCATCACCTTTCCTCGCCTCTGTTTCGCCGCGATTTTTATCGGCCCCGCAATCGCGCCGGCTCTCATCCGTGACCGCTTTAATCACATTTTAACTGTGCCGAGAAGCGTCCGTGATTACTATGTACACGTTCGAGGAGCCACGAGTTACACTCGAAGCTCGATATGCATTCTGCTTGCACGCGCTGCCGAATAATGCGATGCGCAGGAAGGATACGAGTGATTTGCAAAAATTTACCATTGCTTCGTTATTGATGATTTTTATATTTTACGTATAAGAATAATACGTGCACAAATATTAGCAGGCTCTTTCTAATTGATAGTAAAAATGAAGGAAAATAAATTTTTTTTCAAACTTTTTATATTAATGAAGTAAATTGTCGTGTTTTTTAATAATCTCGTGTTATTTGCATTCTCTTGTATAGATTAAATTTTATACGCAAACTGAATAATAAGGGTGACGTTTACTAGAAACCAATGATACAAAATTAATAAATATTTACTATAAAGTAATTATGATACGAATATAATATAAAATATTTATTATTTAGGCGATGCTGATTTTTGCACGGTATTGCATTCGTGAAGTGCAAATTTAGTATTGAGACAATGTCGCCATCGTGCGCGAAATCCAAGAAGCAAATCGACGTAAAATTAACAATCGATAAGATGATTCTTAATTTGCCTTTTTTTATATCGAAGAGCGCATTGATAAAATATTAAATGATTATTGTAGAATTTTTATTTTAATTTGCCTTACATTATCATATTATAATAATATTGTCAATGTTGTTGCCACTGTCGATAATATCGCGAATGTTATCTATTATACTCCAGAAAGAAAATTATATCCTATGAGCTGGCTGCTCGACAAATGATAACTCGACGGAAATGAACAGTGAAATCAAAGAAGGAAATTGTCTATAATTATCTTCTGTCTTAATTAACAGTAATAGAACACATGCATTTTTGCAATAACGCAATTTGGAAGGAAGTTATGTTCTCGTTCAGAGAATAATATGTCATTTAAAGAAGGCAACATGAGTAATAAAGAAAAATCAATGAGAAAGAAGAATGACTGCAATTTTGGGAAAATGACAGGATGCCATGTGTATTCGTGATTATCGAGGGGTTTTGCAAATATTGAGAGACACGATATCTTCACAAAGTTATATTTATTCGAATTCCATTCCGGTAACACGATGGATCCAGTTGCAAATGCCGCCACTCTGGTGTACACTCCAGGTCTACCGCTTGGACAGTTTGCGTCGCCGTAGCTAACGATACCGATTTGCATCGGTCGATCGTCCCTCGTTATAAAAAGAGGACCCCCACTGTCGCCCTGAGACACACCAAATTATAATGAATAATGTTGCGCATTAAATGATATCATAACCCGGGTCATAAGACGTCTTTTAGAAATATGCCTGAAAGACGCCTAGAAGACGTCTTATGACCCGATTTTAGACATGTTTTAGACATTGTACTGTATGGGAAGTATTATTCGCGTTCATTCGCGCTGAAGAACTACGAAGAACTCTAGCATGTGCAAATTTGAATAAAGTTATTTTTTAACGCAAAATTAAATTCGAAACGTTACCTGGCATGCATTTTTTCCGAGTCCCGGTTCCGTGCATATATTTCTGTAGTCCACTCTCCAATATGAAGCGCATTCGCGTTTCGAAATTAACGGCATCCGGACATACTTGAGTCTTTTGGTACCTCTGGGACCGAAGCCATCGCGACCCCATCCAACCACGTAGGCCATCGTGTCTGCCATAACTTTACCCTCCCTCGGACCAGCCAAGGATATCGGTTGAATGTTGTCTAAAATTAAAATCTCGTCGAATCGGGAAAATTAAAATTAAAAATCCATAATTATTATTTAAGAGTAACAAATGAAAAAAAGAGTGGGCTTTGAGAATCAAACGCAGTTTATAATTGTGCGCGAGGTAACGTTACATAATATTTAATTAACCAGTGACTGTTTTTGCATTAAAAAAATTTCGAGGCACTATTCCAGTCAATGGTATACCAGCGACATTTTTTACATTAAAAAAATTTCGAGGCGCTATTGTGGTCAGTGGTATACCAACGACTGTTTTTGCACTAAAAAAATTTCCAGGCGCTATTCCAGTTAGTGGTATACCAGCGACTGTTTTTGTATTAAAAAAATTTCGAGGCGCTATTCCAGTGGTACACCAGTATTTTGACTCTGTTTTGAGTCATCTTCGGCGACGCGATGATAAATAAATTAAGTAATTTCACGTTCTTTGACGAACACTAGGTGATCACCTCAAAATTAAGA
This sequence comes from Tetramorium parvispinum, assembly GCA_011638315.1. Classification (NCBI taxonomy): domain Eukaryota; kingdom Metazoa; phylum Arthropoda; class Insecta; order Hymenoptera; family Formicidae; genus Tetramorium; species Tetramorium parvispinum. The sequence continues at coordinate 86,676 of VBVR01000055.1, forward strand.
TTATTTAAGAGATTATTTTTCCTTTACGTGTTTCCGCAGTTTTCCATTGCTCTTCGATGAATTTTTCTCACCTGAAAAGGGAATATCTCGCGGCATGTGCAACAATCCAATATCGTTCTTGCTGAAGAAATAGCTGGGATGTACATAAGCCTGCGTTGTCATCATCGAAACTCCGGGTCCCCGGTTCACGTCGTAACCGATCCCGGTCTTGTCGACGATTCCAAATATCACGAAGAACTTTCGCGGGTACTTGGCGATGCAGTGACCCGCGGTCAGCACCCATCTTTCCGAAATGATGGTACCGCCGCATTGAGCAACTCTCCTACCATCGATCAATCGATGCACCACGGCCATAAACGGAAATTGACCTTCATTCGCGTAATTTCCACCGGCTATCCTCTCCATTTGCTTGGCTTTTCGACGATAAAAAAATATTCACAAAAAACAATAGACTCTCTCGAAAAGAAGATATAAATAAAAATAAAAATCTATGCTGATATATAAGGCTGCGTTCCGATATTTACTGCCAGTACTGTAAATCTATAGTTTATGTCACGCACATTATAGATTTTCAGTACTGGCAGTAAATTTCGGAACGCAGCCTAAATATATAAGAAATAAAAATATATAAGAAATTTGATCTCTGAAATGCAGATGTAATGGCATTGAAATGAAATTACATGACAGATTGTTCACTTATTAAAAGTACGAGTTCTTGAAATTATTATATTATATTATTATGATTTTAATAGAAGAGTGAAGTTGTATTTTTACTACCGAATTTCAATTATCATGAACGTGTACTCACTGTCATACTCACTGCTCGCCACGACGGGTTGATTATTGATCGTAATGATACCATTATTAAGATCAATAACGATCCTTTTACTATTGAAACTTTGAGGCTGCGGTTGGACACTTTTACGCGATACCGAAACAGTCAAGAAAAATATTAAAACCTTCGCACTCCACGAATCCATTGCGGACTAACGAAAAATTTCGTGTCCCGCCGCTATTTATGATTTAATCAGTCAAGTATAACACAGACCAGGAGAAACCGTTTGCACGAGGTGGAAGAAATACGTTAGCGCTAACGCTGTTTCACTTCTGCATTATAAATCGTAAAAATAATTTATTATCAATCATGATTCCCAAACTTTACGTCTCTTTTTATGAAGTACGATGATTTACGTCTCTTTTTCAAACTATCATTAAATTATAGGTGAAATATTACCATTTAAATTTTTTTAGATGTTATCCAAATTTCACGACAATGACGATAAAATATTAATGCATTTAATATTTCTCAAATAAAATTTATACGAGCTACAAGGAAATCGGGCAACATTTTCCTTATTGAATGCTTATTAAAATGCATTATATAAAATGAAGCTTAGTTAAACATTTTTTTTTTGCTACGCTCATTCGGTGACAAATTATATATCATTACACACAATAATCATTCTGATTACGAAATGCGCGGTGAGTTAGCGCGTCGCCCGGAGAGAAGGCGTCGTCGTTTCTATTAATCTCAACCGTTGCATCGAATTGATTGGCAATCATTCTATTGCGCTGCTGACAGTTCCGCGATTTCCAGTCGAGCGGCCGTTGCACTCTGATTGAAATGCCGCTTAAAGCCGCGTAATGACTCGGGGAGTATTTTTGCATGCACGGGCAACCCGCGCGCGACGTATACGGGTGATGCGTGATGCTATGATTCATCGTTTATCATTCCATCCGAGATGCTCACGCTAGGAAGCTGAGAGCTGGAACTGAAACGTCTGGCGACCGGACGCGCCTCTTCGGGCACCGTTCCGATTTCGCGTGCATATAAACCGCACGACCGATCAATCGTGCCGATCCTTTCTTTTCTCCTGCAAACGACGTGTTACGTAACGCCATCAGTTCTCGCTTTCTTCGCGGAGTTCGAGGTTGAACTGAAAAACGTGAAATGTAAATAAATCTTTTTGCGAATCACTTTCCCGTTTAATACACCTATTAGCATAATGAGTCTATTATATTTGTAAACGATCGGGAAGTAATTTGTTTGAATAATTTCCAAAGGACTTCGTTCCCAGCTTCGAGGATACTTCGAGGAATTCGTGCAATGTAATACGCTACATAAAACAATATTGTAGCAAGAAATGACTTCGGTCATCAAGTACTTGCATCACTAAGCATTGATCTAACGTCTCTCTGTGTAACTAGTTTTGAAACTCCAGTTCTATCTTGAATGTTCAGTAGATTTTGCTGTTGATTCTAACCTAACAAAATTACCTTTTTAAAAAAAGGTACAAAAATGCGCCAAGTTACGTGTAATACAAAATGTATGAAATCACTACAAAATTATCTTTGTAAAAAGAAAGAAAAACAAATTTATTTTTTCTACAAAAGTAGTGATATCAAGATAGTGCGCCAACTATAAAAATGGTTTAGTTACATGAATAAAAATAGTTACATAAACTAAAACACCTAGTTCTTCACTAGTACTCTTTG